>JAHWFO010098624.1:1583103-1594107 GCA_023313115.1 Rhysida immarginata | reverse complement strand
TTTAGTGGAAGTCCGTGAAAATGTTTTATCGCAGTAGTTACATTTGAAGGGCTTCTCTCCTGTATGAATTCTTTGGTGATTTTCTCTAGTGGATTTATGGGTAAATGTTTTATCGCAGTAGTTACATTTGAAAGGTTTCTCCCCTGTGTGAAGTCTCTCGTGAACCGCTCTGTGTGCATTTGAACCAAATGTTTTTTCACAGTAACTACAATCATAGCATCTCGTATTCGCAGAAATTTTTCTTACTTTGCGTTTCTTATCAATCTTGGGTATCATTTGTAGAGTTATTGCTCTTATCCGATGAGTTATTCATTGCAATCAATTTTTCCTTCAAGTCAGAGTTATATTGGAGTTTTCACTTCCATCTGCATCCTTATTATTGTTACAGTGTCAGGAAATACCCGAAGTTGTTTTTTAATTGAATTTTTAACCTCATTTACGTAGCCTTTTTGTTGCTGTATGATCTTCTTTAGTTCAGAACCGCTTTTGTTGTAATAATTTTATTTCGTCTTCTGTTTTATCAGCAATTATTTTATTTTGGAAACCGAGTTCTTTATTTTTCTTACAATTCTCTAAAAGAGTAGAATTTCATTGACTATACAGTCATCTTGCACTTGCTTTCTCTTTGTTATATTAGATGTGTCTGATATTGCAAGAATCATTCAGAGTCGTTTTCATATGAATAACGGTTTTTGCTGAAATTTAAAAATTTTTCCAGCTGTGTTTGATAATGGATATGAAAATTTCTGAGGATCACCAATTCCTTCTTTTACTTTGAGTTCTAAATTCGAACTATTCGTCGACCGACTGAGTTACTTTTTTTCATATAAAACCAGAACTGTCAGATGATTTGGAATTGGGTCATTTTGTATTTGATAAAGCTATACATTCTTTCCTTATGATCGACGATGCATCTGTTAAATTCTCAAAGGTTACAAGCAAGTCATACAAAATCCGCTTATTATCCCTTACGTTTCGAAAATGAGATTTTCTTAATGGTCTTCTTGAATCTCCTTCAAAGTTAATTAATCAATGGAGCTGGCGAAATCAAGCGTCCTCTTGTTTTTCCTGCAGGAAGAAAAAAATTATAGAAATTATGTAAGTTCTGTTGCAAAAAATTGAAATGTATTACAGGGTGGGCAATTCGTGTTTGTGGAAATTGCGGACAACCACCATGTGGGGACATATTAGGTCTGGGGGAAGTCATATGGTGTAAGTGACCAGGACGGCGGCCATCTTGGATGTACCGTAGGGTTTTAAATGGGAAGGGGGTTATGGGGCACATGATTTCGGGCTAGAATTTCCCAAGGAAAACAATGGTGCAGTCCGCTTGTTCATATCTTAATTCATTCACCAGTTACAGGCATTCCAAATGGCGATCTTCCCTGTTATTACCCTTTGTTGCAGGTGCTAAAGCATGGCACTAACCACAGAGGAGAGGACAGAGTTGATAAGGACATGGGGATGGGAGTGCAAGGGCTGTAGCAGCGAAATTTAATGAACGGCATCCTGATCGACAACCTGTGTTCCATGTTAGTTTTGCCCAGCTTCTTCAAGAAGTTCATGGACACCGAGTCCGTAGCAGACAAACAGCATGTGGTGTAAGCCATACGACCATCAGACGCATGTTAAAGAAAAACAGTTGGCATGCATACAAATTGCAATTGCAGCATCATGTCAGAAGATGACCCTGATCGTCGCCTGGAATTTTGTGAATGGGCAGTGACACAATTTGAGGCAGATTCCACATTCGCCACACAAATCCTCTTTTCCGACGAAGCCAATTTTTATGTTCAAGGGAAGGTAAACAAACAGAACTGTCGCTATTGGTCCCCTACCAATCCTCATTGAGTTGACCCTTGCAAAATGGTCTGGTGCGGTGTAGGGGCACCAAATTAATTGGTCCATTCATCATTCCTGGTACCCTCAATGCTGAACGGTATTTGAGTATGTTGCGAGATCTCATCCTGCCATTCGTGTTATCCGAGGACGGTACATTTCCACTCTTCTTTCAACAGGATGGTGCTCCTCCCCATTATGGAGTACACGTCCGTGCGTATCTGGATGAACAATTTCCTGGACGATGGCTCAGGCGTCGTGGTCCCTGGGAGTGGCCAGCACTTTCACCCGATTTGACTCCCTTGGATTTTTATCTGTGGGGTCATCTCAAGCCAAGATCTACGCCGAGAAGATCCGGAATGTTGGATCTGGAAAAACGGATCTTTGCAGCCTGTGCGGAAATCTCAACTGGGTGGAACGACTGCACACGCACATAGCACAGGAGGGGGCTCACGTAGAGCATCATATGCAACAGTGAGAATCGGTATTTGGAATGCTTGTAACTGTTGAACGAATTAAGATATGAACAAACGGACTGCACCATTGTTTTCCTTGGGAAATTCTAGCGCCCCAGAACCCCCTTCCCACTTAAAACACTACGGTGCATCCAAGATGGCAGCTTTCAAGACGGTCGCCGTCCCTGTCACCTGCACCATATGACTTCCTCCTAGGCCTATTATGTCCCCACATGGTGGTTGTCCGTCAATTTTCACAAACACGAATTGTAGAAGGGGTGGTAAGGGACTTATGGCCCACCCTGTACATATTCTACACATTACCACAGTTTTGTATTGCAAATCTGAAATATTCTTCCCTTTTTAAAAAATAACTGAACTATAAGAGGGTCCTTCCATAATTCAAAGTGACGATTTTATAAGAAGTGAATAAAAAACAATCATAACAGTGCTTTAGTAAAGTGCTTTGAAAAGGGCTTTATTTTTAGTGGAAACATCACTTAAATTTCTTTCATGTAATGGCTCCCGATGTTTGCCATCTTCTGACACAAACAAGGCGCTGTCCATCTTTGTTGATGTCCTGATGTGATTGTTCGATGGCATGGATGATGGCAGGTTTCATCCAATTGGCTTTTTCGTTTTGGAGAAGAGATCGTAATCGCAGAGACTCGTGTCACGTGTGTATGACGGATATTCCAGTAGTTTCCATTGCCAATGGCGCAGATCTACCATGGCATTAACCGTGTGACTTCTTGAATTATCATGAAGGATGATAGGGGCTGTTTCCTGAATGAGCCGCCCCTTTCTCCCTAAAACTGGACAAATGTGGTTTTGCAAACTACAACCTCAATTTCAATCCAAGAATGTTTCAACCTCGTAAACATGTCGTTAGGGCGCTTGTACAACCTCCAGCGCTGTAAGTCTCTGCAGTATTTGACTCGATATCGTACAACCGCTACCATGACCTTTTGTTCTCAACTTCACAACAGTTTAAGGTCATGTGATTCACGTGACTGACGTAGCAGCAGTGCTGTAATTACTTTTTTTACCCCTGAATTTCTTTTCAACATGTAATAATGTGGATACACTTATTTTTTTAATTGCTCAACTTATATCTTGTGTAATTGTTTGAAAATTGTGTGATACGTTAATGGCATTTTGTTTAATGTATTTTTATACCATTCCGCAGAATTGAAAAAAAGGTCCGCTTACATTTCTGAGCAGTGGGTTATCATCATTCAAGAATAATTCGGGCAGCCGAAGGTCTGGAACGCATGCGACGAGCATTCTAAGTGAAGTTAAGAGTCAAAGTTGGCCCAACAGAGACACAATAATCAACCTAGTGAACGAATTCAAGACGACAGGTTCCATTCTGGATGATCATCAGCATGGAGGATGGCTGTTCACTTCGAGGTGCCAAGAGTACATTGCCAAAATCCGAGAAAACTCGACTCCAAACTTTACTTGGATTGCCCATCTCATATGTTTCGGACTTAAGGCTACACGAATGTATTCTTCCATTATGATACAAAAAACACGTTAAACAAAATGTCTTGATACACGAACACATCAAAAAATTTTCAAAGCTAAGGTGTGTCTCAAAAATGTAAAGGCATTAAGCTATGGTTTGTTGCAGTTACTTGTTGATAATTTGCTTTTATTATAACATTCTTTTAACCAAAACACAAAGAATTGTTCCACAATCGGTACTTAAATAATTTTAACATACAATTAGGCCAAAAATATAAAAGTGAGCAAGTTTTGCTGTCCCATTTGTATGAAATAGGATATTCTAAAGTGTTCAATCTAATTTACATATCTATATTAGGCATTACATTTCATTACATTTTAATCAACTCTTGTTAATTTTATTACACATTGCATTTCCTTATTAAACATGGGTAGGAAAAAATCCTTAACCGATACTGAAAAGGGTCAAATTGTTGCTCTGAAAGAAGAAGGCTATTCAAATCGTGCTAGAGCCAAAAGAATTTCCAGATCTGCTACAGTGGTGGACAACTTTGTACGACTTGGTGACAATTATGAGACAAAAACACAAACAGGGCGTCCGTGTAAGTTGTCAGTAACAGCAAAGCGCCAGATCATCAGAACTCTATCAAAGGGTACAAGCCCCTTGCGCCAGGTTGCTGCAGATCCAAGCATTAATGTTTCAAAATCAACTGTTGGAAGAGTCGTGGCATCTTGTCAACACCTGCAGTACCAAAACATAAAGTCTGCACCATGTCTACAACCACACACCACAAGGCAAAGCGTGTTCAGTGGGCAAAATAGAGAATGGCCTGGACTGAACTTTGGAAAAAAAGTCATCTGTTCAGGTGAGAAATACTTCAATGGCTGGAAGTATTTCTGGTGTGATTTGAGAAAGGATCAGCAACTATTCTCAAAACGCCAACAAGGAGGCGGATCTGTGATGGTGTGGAGTTCCCTCAGCTTCAATGGACGAGCAAATATGGAGTTTGTCAGAGGCCGGATGAATGCTGTTGCCTACCAGAAGTTCCTGGAGGAATATCTTCTCCAGTTTATTGATGAATTGGAAGGTGATGTGGCTTTTTTCCAGCAGGATAACGCACTTATCCATACAGCACGTTCTGCTTACGAATGGTTTCTATCCAATGGAGTGCATGTTATGGATTGGCCTGCACTTTCCCCCGACATGAATTCGATGGAAAACCTGTGGGGGGTTGTTAGCCAGGAAGGTTTATGCCAATGGTCAACAATATTCATGTGTTAATGAATTAAAAGATGCCATTGTTGCTAAATGGGCAGAAATCGACAAGAAGGCTTGTGAAAACTTAAGCACACCAATGCCAAAGCGTGTATTCAAAGTGATTAGCAAAAATGGGAACTTTATTGGTTATTAAAATATGTACATGTTCGGGTTATTTAAGGTTTATATTTCATGCTTTAAATTTATGGGACAGCAAAATTGCTCACTTTTATGTTTTTGGCCTAATTGTATGTTAAAATTATTTAAGTACCGATTGTGGAACAAATATTCTTTGTAATTTGGTTAAAAGAATGTTATAATAAAAGCACATTATCAACAAATAACTGCAACAACTAATAACAAATCAAAACTTAATGCCTTTATATGTTTGGGACACACCTTAGCTATAGACTTGAATAATGATACTAGACCTCTTTCAGCACTTCCTGTCAAGTCAACAATATCTTATGGAGATGAGAAGTCATAGAACATACTCCTATGCACGCGACCTAAGTCATGGCATTATAGCTTTAGAATTCACTTAAGCATCAAAATACTCACAATTGGAAGGCTGCAGGTGTAGACAGGGTTCAAAACTTCTGGTATAAGCGGTTCACCTCTTTGCATCTGATCCTTGAAGTACAGATTTCATACATCAATGTTGCATGTAGGTGGAAAAAGAAGGGTGCAGCGCACTGCCTTTTTCCTTTTATTTATTTAAAGTTTCCATTGTAATGTGCCTTCAAGCCATTAGATAGACCGTGTTCCCGAATAGGTAAGACATGTGCACCTATTATTACCTTTACTTACTTCTAGATGCTCTATTCGGACCTGAAGTCAAAATCAATAATTTTGAAAAAAAAAAAAACTGGCAACGGAGCGACCGCCTTCATGAATGCAATAAAAATTTTTATCCTATTTGTGACTTTTTTCCTGCCAACCTTCCAGTAATCTGGCACAACCTGGATGATATGTGTCGGATTAGTGACAATACACTGCATTAACAATGTTGGAGAATACATTTGAGATAATCAACTTTCATTGACACGTTTTGATATCTGATCCATTTTCCTTTGAATGCATTATCATGCAGAAGAAAAACACCATTTTTAAGTTTCCCGGAATGTTTATTCTTGATGTTGGCACGTTATATGGTCGCGGAACACAGCTTTCCATTCTCGTAAAAATTTTCATTGGTTGACGCCCTTCACCGCCCAAAAATTGAATAACTAAATGCACATTATCTTTGGACGGATTGTCTTTCAACTAAATCACAACGCTTAGAAAAAAAGCAAATAGATGATATGTGTGACAGACGCTTCACTAGTAACACCTTTATCTCAACATAATAATTAGTGAAGAGACTCAGTAAAACATTTAAGATCTACCCCAAAACGATAGAAACATAATCTTCACGTATCATAACGTCTTCAATATTTATAAAACAACTTAATGAAAAAAGAACATGTGAACATTATTTTATTGTTTAAACTTCTTGTTATATTCACAATATTGTATTGAAAGTGACAGTTTGCTTGTCCCAGAATGATAGAACCACCTAACAAAAATTGAATATTCCCATTTATTCACCAATTTCTTAATCCGCTTCAGTATTCTGAAGTAATCTCTTAAATTGTTTTCCAAAAATTATGGGATGAGGAAAAGCATTATCTGAATCTGAAAAAGGACAAATCACAGAACAGTGTAAGCAAAACATTTGTTTTCGAGCTATTGCAACGAAAATTAATGGGTTCCATTATGTTATGCTAAAGTTTTGCAAATCTAACGGAAATTATGGACAAAAGAAATCCACTGGTAGACGGCATACCTTGACTGCCCACCAAAGAAGACAGAGGCAAATGAGCAATTTCGCAATGAGTTTAAGGCAAATAGCTTCACGACCCAACATAAATGTTTCCAAATCAACAGTTCATCATAATGATGTGGCTACGTTAACTGCAAACGCAAAACAACTCTTCCTCTAAAACAGCATCATAAGGACAAGAGAGTAGAATGGCCAAGTATCATATTTCATGGAAGGATGAATTCAACAGGGTAATATGGAATGACGAGAAGAAGTTAAACCTTGATGGGCCAGATGGATGGAGTCATCATTAGCAAGATACACGTATATGGAAAAAAGAACGACTGTTTTTTAAACGGCAACAAGGAGGTGGATCTGTGATGGTATGGGCAGAAATTTGAGGAGAAGGAAATAACGCATGACGGATGTTGCTATCAAAGAATGCTTGAAAAATATTTTCTGCCGTTCTTAGTTAAATTGGGTGGACTGTTTTTCATACACTACGTGACTTTGAAAATGCAACACCATGAACGCGTGCATAGAAAGTGATAAAAATCAGCAAACAGAAAGAGTCAGTAATGTTTATTACGCATGATACACCTATACACTGAGCGACAACATCGTGTGAAACAGACCGCGATACGTCTAGGTACAGAATCAAGGAGCGTGCGGATTGTGTCCTGAAGGATGGACGTCCATTTCCTGTCAACCATTTGCCAAAGTTCGTCTTCTGAACGCGCCGATGGCAGTGCATGCAAGTGACGTCCAATCGTGTCCCAGACGTGTTCGATGTTGGCTAATGCAGGGCATGTTGGCTAATGCGTGCCGTTTGCGGTCGGTCGTTATCCTGCTGGTAAATGGCACTGGGCACTCGCTGAAGGAAGGGTAGTGTTACCGGACGCAGCACCTTATCCACGTATCGTTGGGACGTCAAGGTGCCATCAAACGGATCAGAGGTGACCTGTTATTGTAGAGATTGCGCCCCAAATCATGACGCCGCCTTGTCGTTCCACAGTTGCGGACGGATTGGACCTGTCACCAAGTTGGCGCCAAACTTTTACACGGGGACTGTCATTGCGAAACAGAAGCGCGACTCGTCTGAGAACACCACCCTGCGCCAATCCACTATCCATGTGGCTCTTTCTCGACACCATTGCAAATGAAGGAGTCTATGACGTGGGGTCAATGCCAATCTTCTTAATGAACGATATGAGTGCAAGCCGCCGGCGACCAATCGATGAATAATGGTCCTGAACGATACGCTAGCATCTAGAGTGTCCTGATATGAACATGCTGCAAAAGCTGGGAGTTGACCAAAGCTTGCCGGCGGATGAGTCTGTTCACACGTGCTGATGTCGCTGGGGCCGAACCAGAACCTCTCAAACGTGCCACAATCCTTTGTTACATCCATTTTCGCCACACCGTGAAGGTTGCAGTCTGCTGCGATTCGACGAAAGGACCAACCTGCCCTTCTGAGTCCGATTACCATACCCCTCGTGAAATAGTTTGTTTGCTGGAACTGCCTTGGTTGCGTCAACCTGGCATTCTCTGGAACTAAACGTTTCCTAAGCAACCAGAAAAAAAAATTGGAAGACGATTTTTGTACAAGACAGAGTAGCAGTAGTATTGCCAATTATGCAAATTCCTTCCCTTATATCGCATTCAAAATGCGCGGGAAAGCTGCGCAATTTGTATATTTCTCTGGCCATTCGTTCTTGGTTTTGCATTTTCAATGTCAAGTAGTGTATTACGACACTTGGACGATGATTCTATCATTTTGGAACAGACCTTAACATCTGAAAAAATGATTATCTTCGTAATCAAAGGTAGAGTATGCGGCAATTTTATTATCCACATCGCCAAAATTTACAACGAAGCGTCTTAAAGTGAATTATAATATGTTAATAAGATCATGATGTATGGAAATACAGAAGGTTGTTAGGGATCTATGGTAACAAGTTACAAAGGGCCAGAAAAGATTTCCCCCTTTCGCCACCATCGAGTGTGTTCAATCTGGTAGCCATGCATCGGCTGTTATTGCCCTGCATCTGGTTTCGACGCAGGAGGCTGGAACGAAGAACACCAATATCAATTCGTAACCATTGCTGTTGACACGCTTTCCAAAGGCCCTCCACTGTTCGCGGTCGTCTCTTTCCAAGGGCCCGTTTAAGTAGGCCAAAGCCACAAAAATCCATTGGCGATGCTTCCGGTGACTTGACGAGTATGTCGCTGAATGGAATGGAGTACCTTCATGCATGCGTTCCAGGAACAGTTGATTCGACGCCTTGACTTGGTGCAGCCATACATTGTTTGCCTCTGTACCGTACAAACCGGGGATGTCAGGGTAAATATTAATTTTTCGAATGCTTTATGAGTAAAAGAAGCACTTACGAGTCCATTTAATTTAATCATTAAAAGTGGCTGTACCAGAGACCTTTAATTATATTGAAGGTCTCTGGGTTGTGCTATTGTTAATGCATTTATTCGATGTTAAGATGTCATGATAAACGTCATATCCTCTTAATCATATGATAATCTAATTTTCGAGGCTGATTGATGAATTAAATCAAAATTGATATATCTGCTTCGGTTCAAAAAAATAAAAGGAGGGTTCAGACTTTTGTATTCACCCTGTATAGTTGATACCCAATGTTAGAGTGAGCTATAACATTAGTTTATCATCTTGTGTAAGCGTTTCTGATTTGCTCATTGCGCCCACTCAGACCTTCTTTTATTGTACAGAGTATAGTTCCCGATAGGGCGACGCCGCACGTGCTGTTGGGCCATATATACATGCAGGGCCAGTTTTAAATTGAGTTCTCGCCTATCAGGAGCTAGAAACTTTAGCTTCATTTTTCAATAGAGCTCAACCAACATATACGTCTACAGACCACGATATTAGGTACAGTCGATAAATAATGAGGCAAAGGATATTTCACAATAATTATTTAACAAAACTCAAAAGTATTGTCCGCAATTATTTAGGCATTTATCCCATGGTGACACTAGTCGCAGAATGCCATGCTCGTAGAAATCCTATGGCTGCTGTTTGAACAATCGCACACGCACTCCTTGACTTCATCGTACATTTGAAACCGTTGTCCCCGTTAAACTTTTTTTGAGCTCACCGAAATCACATGGGAACAGATCTGGACTATAGGGGGGAGGGGCTCAGGACTTCTCACTTGAACTTCTGCAGATGTTCCTTTGTTATCTTGGCTGCGTGCAGTCTAGCAATGTCGTGAACAGAAACACGGTAAAATGGTAGCGAAGCTCCCTAGTTTCCTTGTTGCCTCACTCAGTGGCGCAATGTTAAAAAAAAAACCCTAGCGGATGGAGTGGCACAAATTCGATACTAGAAACAAGCATGACGATATATGACGTATTAAGAGCATCGCCCATCAGCCACATGCTCGTCATGTTCTCATGCTAAGAGAATCCGTTTGTTTGTCGCAAAAGCGAGACTAGAAGAACATATCTACGGTGAACACATAATAAAACCATGGCCTATTGCGCTGTACGTTCTTGTGAAAATTCAAGAATGAAAACGAGAAATGTTTCATTTTTCCGTTTTCCTACAGATGAGTTCTATTAAGTTGATTTAAATTCAGTGTTATTTTCAGACTAAATAATATAACAGTTTCATTTATAAATTTTAAAACTAACTGGCAATCATATACTTTACTAACATAGAACATAACAAAATGTTCTATGTGTTAGTAATCTATTATTTTATTATCTTAATCTTCAATATATTGGTTTCACTTTGCTTATATCATTTCTAGGTGTTTTCCATATATCCAAAATTAAATATAATGAGAACTTGGTGTTGCATCATATTTCTATTACTCTGTGCATTTTTATCGTATTTTATTAAAAATGTAATGTTCATAATAGCTTTACGTATGTCTCAATTATGTATTGCTGTTAGAATGGAAAATAAAAAAGTGACTAATTTATTTGTACCTGTTTTCGGTTTGTTTTATTTTCATTCAAATTTCCCAGTCCGATCAATAAAAAATACAACTTGAAATCAGAATCCGGGTAGGAAAGAGGGTGGGAAGAGCCGCTCGTGCCGAAAAGCTCATTCCTTGCCAGACACATAACACAACTAGCGAGGGAAACTAGATATACACCCTATTCCAAAAGCGTTTTCACTTCCTGAACCGATTAATTTC
>JAHWFO010098624.1:1539398-1583093 GCA_023313115.1 Rhysida immarginata | reverse complement strand
TTCTAGGAATTTGGTTTGGACTTGCAGTGACTTGGAAAAAACATGTTGATTAATTTTGACTGAAGTGGTTGATTCTTCCTATGTAACAATTTTCCTTGCTGTTACTATACCCTTTGTTTCAGCTCTTTCATGACCAAAACAATTTTTCTGCTCCACAACTGTAACGAACTCATTTGATCTTGAACTTTCTTTGATCTTCTCATTCTTTACCCTTTTCTCCTTTAAGGCTTTCATATTGCTGATGTCAGCCCTTAGTCTCTGAACTTTCATTTCCAATCTAGTTTTTCATTTAGGTTCCTTGAATTCTGTGATCTGGTTTGCAGTCTTGTATCCAAGCAGTTCTGTTGTCATGGCTGCACTGCTGTCGACAAGTTGGTTAGTTTCAGTCAGACTCTGGGAGTTGATTTTTAACAATGCCTGGTTTACAATTTAGGACTTGTTTTAGGACTTTAAAGGTGGTAACATTTCACGTTTTTTGACATTATGCCATGTGCATGACAAATTTCTGACCAATTTGTTCCTGTCTTACACTGAGCTGGATTTCCTTTTCTTCATTTTCTTGTTCCACTCTTCCATCTTCTTGACCAGCAGGAATATAGAGAGTGAGTTTGAAACCCTGTCACAAACTTCGGATGCGTACTCCCCATGGCCAAATAAGAAACGAATGTCCTATCAACATGAAAACTCAACCGTTAACGAGAAAAATAGCATCCAAATGTGGGTGCCCCTATGAGGTTTGTTTTACACACATTGTTCCAAATGACGTCCATATAACGCAAATGCATATCCGCCAGTTCAATAAAGGTGTAAGCACCCTACATTTTCAGGCTCATGTTTCACAGTACAAAACAACGTGTCTGTACAGTACATGAATGGTCGTGTATCTGAACATGTGGCACACCAATGGAGAAATGTAACTTTCCTCAAGGGTGTCAGTGTTGATTAACATAGCTTCCCTCTAACACGCGCTTGCAGTGAACGCGACCCTCTATGCGTTCTGCACGGAAGAACTGGGGACCAATATCGACAATTTCCGTGACCCGCTCGTCAGCCACATTTGGACGCCATTTTTCTCGTTAACGGTTGAGTTTCAGACCCAAGTTGATAGGATATTTGTTTATTATTAGGCCATGGGGAGTACGCATGCGAAGTTTATGACAGGGTTTCAGGCTCACCCTGTATAACAGCAGTTCTTGTGCTTCTGCCACTGGTTCCTCTTTATCTTGAGTGATTGTTTCCACATTAGTTCTCTTTTATATTTCTTCCAATTCTGGCTTTGTGAAGATGTTATTCCTTATCATTCCTTATCTCCTTTAGTCCAACAACCGTTGTTCTGACACGTTTTCACATGGATACTTCTCTTTCCAAACGGATTACATCCTATTCTGGAATCCTCTTTCTCCTAGTTTTGAAATATAATAGCTTTCCATTATCTGCTGATTTTGCTCTCGGCTCCGCTTTGCTCGTTTTGAATCATTTTCTACTTGCTTCGCAGCTGGCTGCCCTAGTTGCTTAGCAGCACCAACTGTCCTCTGTAGCCTGCTAGTCGACTGGTAGCCAGAGAAATCACCACCAGACGCGGCCCTTGAGCTGGGCGACGGCTGATCCAATATAGAGTTCGCCTTATTAACAACAACAGCTATTCACAAGTACAACGTAAACCAGAGCCATAGATACTTGAAAAATTTCCCGTCAAGGCCAGCATATAACTTTTTTAGGTGAGCCAGATTTTGGCTCCGGTGTCATATTCAAAGTACAAGATGCCTAGGGTACTTGAGGACTTGTGATTGAGCGTCTGCAGTGTACAATAATATCTGTGCTTTCATCTTTACAGACTATCTAACTCGCCAGATCTTTACATGCGGGAGGGAGGGGGTTCGAATGGGAAACTAATCGACATTTCCATAATACCAATGGTTCCATCAAGGCTAAGACTAGACGAGTAAAAGCCAATATCCAAAAGGACCATTTAATCCGGAGGCATGCGAACGTTTTCGATCATCCATTAAAATAAAAACCAAAAAAATTCTAGTTTCATATCACATTATGTGGATAAGCTTTATGTATTATATTTTGTCTCTTAAACACGGAAATGTTAACTTGCTAAAATTAAGATTGTTATATTTTTTCCATTTTATACAGGGCGTTCACAAAGTTCGGATCCGATTTCAAAACATCATATTTGTAAAATAGGTGTGCAAGGGTGCGGTAAACGGCAAAATACTCCAAATATAATCAAGTTTTGTTACAAATGTTCAATATGCTCCTCTCCCACTGCATGGCACACATCCAGGCGATAATCAAACTCCTCCCACACACGGTTGAGCATATCCGGTGTAACACCTTTCACCCCTGCAGTTAATCAGTTTTTAAGGTCTTCCAAATCAGTAGGTAAGGGTGGCACAAAAACGTTGTCCTTGATGAAGCCCCACAAAAAGAAATCACTCAGTGTGAGATCAGGCGATCTCAGGAGCCATGCATAAAGGGCTATGTCTCTGTAATCCTTGTGACCAATCCACCTTTGGGGACCTCTTCATTAAGGAAATGTCGGACTGTCAATGACCAGTGTGGTGGATCTCCATCCGAAGTCATCGCTGTCTTCTCAAAGTTGTGGAATGAGCCAGTTTTGCAGCAAATACGAGGTATGAATTACCAGTCACATATTCAGTAAAGAAAAATGACCCATAAACTTTTTCACATAAAACAGCACAAAAAATGTTCACCTTAACTGAGTCGCAGGTATGTCCGATGATTTGATGAGGTTTTTCTGCCCCCCAAATCCTCACATTGTGTCAGTTCACTTTTCCACTGATGTTGCTTCATCTGAAAACATTATTCATGAGGGGAATGATTCATATACCCATCACAAAATTCAACAAGTATCACTCTGTCATTGGTAGAAGGGCTTGCACAATTGGATCCGATATGCTTTCACGGCCAAACGCCGACGCAAAACCTTCCAAACAGTTGTATGGGGCACTTGTCATTCACGGTGGCGCAACAAAGTGACTTCTGGGGGCTACGAGTTAAAGTTTGTCAAATGCACTCAACATTTGCATCCGACGTCCGTAGCCGACCTTCACATTTCTTTACACACAAACATCCTGTTTCCTCGAACAGTCTGTACCACCCTCGAATGTTTTTGGCAGTAAGAGCATCGATCGGATAATTTCTTCAAAAAACAGGCTTGCACTTGACAAAACGTAGAACACAGAAAGCCTTCCGTGGTTGGGTCCACACAGTGACTGAAACTAACCGAACTCACCACTCTCTCCCAGGGCGCCCAAGAGACCTCTATACCATAAACCAAAAAAAAAACAAAAAAACTTGACAACATCCTCTTTTGAATGGCGAGAGGGCTATTCAAAATAGCCCTTAATGTAAACGGTTCACGCAGTACAGCCTTTGGAAATCGGATATCAGATCTTCGTGAACATCCTGTATATCAATGTAAAAGCTTCGCTTTTGATGATCATGTTAACAAAGCACCAAAAAAGCTTACTCATAATGCATTTCATATATATTAATAGATAACATAATCCACTTGAAGTAATAATAAATCCCTTTAACCTTACTATATTTACTATATACGAGTTCCTGTATATTGGCATGTAGTAATGACGTTACATGTCTATTTATCTATAAAAATAAACCACATCCTTTTAAAAAATAAACATACAAAAGGATATATTAAATACAGAAAATAAATTGATAGGTTTTTGGTAAGATTATGTCAGGAAAATAATTAGGAACATGGGAGTGAAACTATCAAACACAATAACTTTTTCCACCGAGAATAAAGCAAAATAGTAAAAGAAAACTTATTAAACTAGCAGAATCCAATACATAATAAACTGAGCAGCAACCTGGTTAAAATAATAGTTCAATACATTATACGAACTCTTTATTTTTTTAATCTGAAGCTTGAGTAAATTTCTTATCACTATCCTACAGCATGTTGAATTCTCTCAGGTACTGAGTCCATCTTGGGTGACTTCAGCAAGGAAATCTGCAAAAGCTTTATTCCAAAATTCACATGTATATGGCAATATTCCTGTGCACTTTTTCTCATGTCTCAATGCATAAGAAACAAGTAAATCTTTTACTGCAGAAGTCACAGAAATCCGTTCCTTTATGTGGATTTTCACATTGTTTACTTTATGAGGACACTGTCTAAAGGATTTATTGCAATATATACACTTGTGGAGTTTCTCTACTCTAAGTGCATTCTCTCATGCTTTTCTTTAGTCGGTTTATGTGTAAATGTTCTATCGCAGAAGTTACATTGGTAAGGGTCTCTCGTATGTATTCTTTGATGTTTCTCTTTAGAATAATTCAGTAGAAATGTTTTATCGCAATAATCACATTTGAAGGGTTTCTCTCCTGTGTGTATACGACTTTCATGATTTTGTCTACAGGATTTTTGTGCAAACGTTTTATCGCAGTAGTTACATTTGAAGGGTTTCTCTCCCGTATGTACTCTTTCGTGCTTGACTTTATTATGTTTTTGTACAAATGTTTTATCACAGAAGCTACATTTGTAGGGTCTCTCTCCTGTATGCGTTCTTTGGTGATTAATTTTACTGCTTTCAAGTGCAAATGTTTTTTCACAAAAGGCACATTTGAAGGGTTTCTCTCCTGTATGTGTTCTTTCGTGACGTTCTTTAGCAGACATCCGTGGAAATGTTTTATCGCAGTAGCTACATTTGAAGGGTTTCTCACCTGAATGCATTTTTTCGTGATCATTTTTATTGTTTTTACGTGCAAATGCTTTTTCACAGAAAGCACATTTGAAGGGCTTCTCTCCTGTATGTGTTCTTTCGTGATTCTCTTTTTCGCACATTCGTGGAAATGCTTTATCGCAGTAGCTACATTTGAAGGGTTTCTCTCCTGTATGTATTTTTTCGTGATTGTCTTTAGCGGATTTATGGGTAAATGGTTTATCGCAGAAGTCACACTTGAACGGCTTTTCCCCCGTGTGCAATCTCTCATGGACTACTCTATGTGCATTTGAATCAAATGTTTTTTTACAGTAACTACAATTGTAGCATCTCGTGCTCACATATTTTTTTTTTACTTTACCTTTCTTAAGAGTCTTGGTATTATTTGCGCATTTATTGCTCTTATATGATGAATTATTCATTGTAATTAATTTTTCCTTTGAGTGAAGACTTGGGTTTTCACAACTATCTGCACCACTATTATTATATATACAGTTAATTTGTGTTAGAAAAATACCCGAAGTTATTCTTTATGGCATTTTAACCTCATTTACATAATACTTTTTGTAAATGAGGTTAAAACTTTTCGTTGCTAGATAGCTGAAACACTTCATTTCGTCTTCTGTTTTATCGGTAATTGTTTCATTTCGGAAGCTGAAAGGTTCTTGTTCTTCTTACAATTCTCTAAACCAGTGGATGCAATCACTTGCTTTCCCTTATATTAGACACAAAGATCAATGTTGCAAGAGTCCATACAGTGTTTTTATATGAAACAAACAGTTTATGCTTATATTTTATAATTTTTCCATCTAAGTTTGATAATAGATATGAAAGTTTCTCAGGATCACCAATTCCTTCTTTTTCTTTGACATCTAAATTCGAAACATTTGCTGATTAGACTGACTGACTTTTTTCACATAAAACGAGGACTGTCAGCTGATTTGGAATTGGACTGACTTCGTATTTGCTAACTTAGACAAAAGTTCTTTCCTTAGGATCGACAATGCACCTATTAAATTTTCAATTGTTACATGTAGTCTTACAAAATCTGCTTGTTATCTCTTACATTTCGAGAATGAGATCTTCTTATGGTTCTTGAATCTGCTTCAAAACTAATCAATTAAACAATGAAGCTGGTGAAATTAAGCATTCTCTTGTTATCCCTGCAGGAAGGAAAAAACCATAGAAATTATGTAGTTTCTATTAATAAATTTAAATGCATCTACATATTTTACACATTATTGAAATTTTGTATTGCAAACTGAACTAAGTCTTCCCTTTTTAAAAAATAAAACTTGTAAAGCTATGCATGGGTCATTTCATAACTCAAGGGGTGGATAAAAAGTAATGGTAACAGTGCTATGCTTTTGAAAAGGTTTTATTTATAATGGAAACATCACTTACATTTCTTCACTGTAATGATTCCAATGTTTAACACCTGCCACAAGCAAGGAGTCATACATCATCAGCGTGTCCATCTTAGTGTATGTCCCGACATGATGGATAATGACAGTTTTTGTGTTGTACTGTTCCTTCCAAGTGGCTGTTTAGTTTTGACGAAGAGATCATAATCGCAAGGACTCACGTCAAGCGAGTGTGACAGATGTTCCAGTACTTTCCATTGCCAGTGACGCCGAAGATGTGTCGCAACATTAGTTGTGTGACTCCTTGGATGATAGTGGCAGCGTCATTTATCGTTAACGCTGGACGAAGGTGGTTTTGCAAACTACGACCTCGTGCAACCTCAATTTAATCCAAGAATGTTCCAACTTCGTAAGCATATTATTAGAGTGCTTGTACAATCTCCAGTATAGCCAAACCATATGAACTAATGATAATTTAACAAAAAATAAAAATAAAAACGGGTGTATGGTTGATATTTACTAGCCGAGGGAAGTACGATATTAACTCATATCTGAGAATTAACTTCCCTTTTTTTGTTAATCATTCCACTCAGAGTTCTATTGTTCGAGACAGGTTAACCTTGTAATGAATAAACAAGAACAATTGAAATATCATTGTATCAAAGCGTGGAATCCATAAGAAAGAGGATGGGTAATAAGAAAAAGTTGCTTTAAAGTCAAAACAATTGCTTGGTATAAATTTGGATATTGTTCATATAATCTTACGTGAAACTAATTGCTTCGTTTGACTTGTTGAAGGTGTATGACTTGAATTGTGACGGCGTGGAAACTAGTATGGTTGCCAAGATATCATATAGTTCCGAAAAGGTTACAAAAAAAAGGTTACAAACAGCAGCATCTGAAAAGTAATTATTGTGGAGAGAATACTTCCCCCCTAGAGTGGAGACACATAACGCTAGTTGTCTTATAACGGTTATGCGGATAGGTAGTGTCAGTTCGCAAATGCGGTAGACGGATTGAAATGGCAAGATGTTTAGAAAAGTGGTCTCGATTGGAGGTGCGAGCCGTGATTCGTTTCTTAGGGGCAAAGAATATATTCACATATGTAATTCACAGTTCTGGCATGTTGAGTGATGGTGTCATCTTCCTGCATGTCATACTGCTCGTCAAACATAAGAATTGCTGCAAAAGTTCAAGTGGGAAGTCTGGGCCACCTCCCAAACAGCCCAGATTTGGCATCCAGTGACTATTTCCTTGTTCCGAAATTGAAGGAACACTTATCTGGAACAAAGTTCCCTTCAGACGGTGATGTGAAAATAGCTGCCGAGAACTGGCTCGATAGGCAGGGATGTGATTTCCACCAAGCCGGGTTAAACAAGTTGGTCCTGAGTTCAGATAAATGCCTAAATAGATTTGGTGATTATGTGGAAAAGTGATTGGCAAGTATGCCTCTTAATTCCTTTCTGTAGTTACTGCCTATCGTTAACAATTAATTTTTTTATTACCCTTGTAACCTTTTTTTGGATCCATCCTCGTATATTAAGTTTGTAAAATATTATAAGTAAATAAATTTAATCAAATATATCTACTACAAAATTACATGTAAAAAAATGCCTGGAATTATATTTCAGCCGCATATGCTCATGGCCTTCTTAGTGCCTGTACTTATTCCTTTATTGCAAGATTAATCTGTCCTGAACTATAGAGTTTACTGTTTGACTTTAGGTCTCTGCAATATTTGAGTCAATATCGTACAACAGTTACCATAATCTTGCGTTCTCAACTCCACAACAGCTTAAGGTCATGTTTACTTATGTGACTGTCTTAGCAGCAGTACGGTAATTAGTTTTTATCCAACCCATGCATTTCTTTTCAACATGTGATAATGTGATAATGTTGATACATGTACATGTAATAAGAAGGGAGATGCTTTTAATCCTTTTATCAGTTTGGGGGGAAAGAGAGGGGAGGCTGGAAGGGGAAGTTGCTGTATCAACTCTTTCGACCTAAAAATGAAATGAACTCTACCCCCTGTCCTCCCCTCCAACCGCCTTCCTATTTTAGACATACTGTACTTGAAAGCCTAATCTAAATATTTATAAATACCACCAATCCACATACACATGATGGCTCAAAACCTACCTACCATGATTAAACTCGCCTTGTAATATCTTATCTTATACATTACCCTATCAAAAGTCATGGGACATCACTTTAATAGAAACACTCCTTTTGCTGCAATCACAGCTTCTACTCTCTGGGGCATACGTTTTTGATACGTTTCGACAGGTAATTTTCGCCATTCTGCCATAAGTATTTTGGGCAGTTCGGTCACGGATTTCGGGCGTTCCGCACAAGCACGGAATCGATGTTCCAACACGTCCGACAGATGTTCGATGGGGTTCAGTTCGGGGCTCTGGGCAGGCCAGTCAAGTTCTCGAACCCCCTTTTCATCAAACCATGTGCCTACAGCCCTTGCTTTATGGCAAAGTGCGTTATCGTGCTGAAACAGAAAAGGGCCATTGCCAAAGTGCTGCCAGAGAGTTGGGAGTGCTGCGTTGTCCAGAATGTCTTGGTAACGCTCTGCGTTTAGATGTCCATCCACAAAAACTATTGCACCCAACCCATACCATGAAAAGCACCCCTACGCCTTCACCGACCCTCTGCTGAACTTCACCGTGGGCACAACACAGCTTGGCAGATAACGTTCACCGGGGCATACCCAAACCCGTCCATCCGATTGCCAGATGGTGTAGTGGGACTCATCACCCCATTCAACCATTCGCTATTGATCAAGAATCTAATGTCGTTGCTCTTTGCACCATTGCAATCTTCTCGCTGCGTTGCTGGTGCTGATGTGAGGTTTGTGGGCTGCCACTACCACAAAAACCCATTGCATGCTTTTACCTGCGAACAGTCAGGGTGCTTACAGTTGTTCCCGTCGACTCTATGAACGATCTTGTCAGTCCATCAAGCGATGTGTGACGGTTTGCAGTGACCACTTTACGAAGAGCCCTTTGGTCTCTGGTCGACATGATCTTGGGTCTTCCAGTCCTAGGTGGAACACTTGTGGTGCCTTTCTCTTTCCATGCTCTGATGACGTTGTGAACAGTCGATTTCGGGATGTTTAGGAGGGTTGACGTCTCTCTAACAGTTTTGCCTGCGAGATGGCACCCAACAATTGTACCTCTTTGGAAGTCTGAAAGCTCTTTTCTTTGAGACATTCTTACACCATTCATGCAAGCATCATCTCATAATAGCATACTCTTTGTTATGTAGTGCTGGGAAGAATGCCAACAGTGAAATTGCAAAGGAATGTCCCATTTTCATGCAAATCAGGGCTGTCCCATGACTTTTGATAGGGTAGTGTACTTGTGTAATTGTTTGAAATATGTGTGATATGTTTGTGCCATTTTGTTTAATGTATTTTTATAGCATTCTGCACGATAGAAAAAAAAATATCCACCCACACTACTGAGTAGCGGGTTATCGTCATCGAAGAATAATTCAGGCAGCCGAAGGTCTGGAATGCATGAGACCAACATTTTAAGTGAAGTTTGAAGTCAAAGTTGGTCCAACAGAGACACGATAACCAACCCAGTGAACGAATTCAGTACGACAGGTTCCATTCTGGATGATTGCCATCATGGATGATGGCTATTCACATCGGGCTGCCAAAGTCTGGGAAAATTTGACTCCAAACTTCACTTAAATTGCTCATCTCGCAAGTTCCATATTTTCAGCTGTACGAATGTCTTCTTCAATGATAAAAACCTGACGTTCATTGGTGTAGGCCATGATGATATACAAACACATTAACAAAATATCTTGATGCCACGAACACATCATATAATTTTCAAACATTATCCTTAACCATATACTTGCATAATAATGCTAGACCTCTTTCAGGACCTCCTGTCAAGTTGATAGTCTCTTTTGGTGATAAGAAGTCTTAAAACATTCTCCTATTGACACGAAGTAAGTCATGCAGACATTACAGCTTTAGATTTCACATAAGCTATAAAAAATATTCCCAACTGGAAGGATCCAGGTATAGAAAGGATTCAGAACTTTTGGTTTAAGTGGTTCACGTCTTTGTATCTGATCTCTGCAAAACCGATTTCCTTCACTAGAGTTGCATCTAGGTGGAAAGAGAAGGGTGCAGTGCCCTGCCCTTTTCCTTTCATTTATTTAAAGTTTCCACTGTAATGTGCTCTTAAGTCTGATCAAACATGCTATAATTATTATTCACTCTCTGCCCTACCATTTTGCTAAACGCAACCCCTGTTACATGATGCAAACACCCCAAACCTTACCACACTTTCTCACATAAGGAATAACTTACATGGTACCAAGTCACATTAACACTACAAATCCCATCCAGTACAGAACTATCAAATGCCTATACAAAATACAAGATATAATCACTGAACAACAAAAGGGATGACATAGAAATCACTTAGGCTTTAAGGATCAACTCCTAGTTGATAATGTGGTCCTATGTCAAACTCATGATAAACATACACATTTCTCTGCAGCCTGATTTGATTACAAAAAAAACCTTTGACTGTGTCCACATTCATGGCTTATGAACATACTACACTATTAAATAAACCTCACAATCATCACATTTTTAGAAAGCAGAACTGCATTACCGAACTACACTACAACTCATACTCAGCAGATATAGATACGAGTATAGCCCAGAAAGTAATGCACCACAATTTTTTTTCTTCAACAATTATTTATTGAGAAACTTATACACACGAAAGAAAGATGTTTCTTCTACACTCCCTATTTTTTCACAATCTCCGTCCCGTTCTATGGCCTTCCTCCAGCGAGACACAAGTGAGTGTATGCCCTGTCGGTACCAGTCCTTGTTCTGTTACGCAGCCATGTCTTCACTGTGCGAATTACCTTTTCGTCATCCTCAAAATGTCTTCCACGAATGGTATTCTTCAATGGCCCAAACAAGTGAAAGTCTGAAGGCGCTAGGTCAGGGCTGTAGGGTGGATGGGCTAACACTGTCCAACCCTATTTTGTGATGTGTTCCGACACCTCAAACTTGTGCGAGGGCGAGCGTTATCGTGTTGAAGCAAACAATCAGCTGGGTTGTTATGGCGTCCAAGTCGCTGGAAGCGCTTCTTAAATTTGGTTAATGTGTTCGCATATGCCTGAGATTTAATGGTGCTGCCTCTTGGCATCACATCAACGGGTATGACACCATCACAGTCCCAAAACACAGTGATCATGACCTTACATGCTTTGAATTTTTTCTCCTGTGGAGAGTGCGATGACGTATTCCATCGATTGTCGTTTTGTTTCGGGCTCAAAATGGTGCAGCCAGGTTTCATCAGCTGTCACAATCCGGGACAATAAGGCTTCCCCCTCAGCTTCAAAACATTGCAGCAACTCAGAAGAAATTTTTTTCTCAGAGCTTTGTGTTCCTCCGTAAGACAGCACAGAATCCATCGTGAACACGTTTTTGTGTAATAAAGAGCACGGATGATTTCACCCGCACTTCCTCTGCTGATTGACAGCTCCAGCGCCAACTGCCGAGTCGTTCTGCGTCAGTCCTGACCATAGAGATAGATATATACCAGAGGAAGAAACTCTATTGAAAAAAGCGTCCGTCAACGGATAGGGCGCCACCGGTGGCGCTGCAATCCCAGTCAGTCTTAAATAGCAAACGATAAGCTTAACGCTAAACTCAATGCACAATTGATTGAAAATTTTATAAAAATTTAATAAAACTTTGATATATTTTTTTAATTTTTGGATATTGGTGAAATACTAAGTTACTACAGTTTATGGATATATTTAGATTGCTCGAATGTAGAAACAAAATTGAATTGTATTCACTTTTTTTTCCTGTCTACTGTAAACATAGCAAAATACCAATACCAATAATAGCGTATTTTCCCGGTTTGAGGGCGGGTTCTTTTAAAGGCCGGAATTTGACCGCGGTAAAAAGAAAGTAAAAACGTTCTGGAAGGATTAGGTTATAAATTTCAGATGAGGAAAATGATTCAGAATAGGATACCGTAATTATAATTTTAAGAAATATATTAATGCATGAAAAAGTAAACAATGTAACGTAGATTACACTTGCAAACTAAAGGAATATATGGAAGGAATAGAGGCTTGGTCTCAGTTATAGGCATGCGATTTTCAATAGGATTAAAAAATTGATCCCTATGATTAATTGTGATTCTCGTGAACTCTGTTTTTATCATTGAGCTTCTTTAAACTCTTTTTTTTTTTAATAACACCATGCCACAGAGTAGAAAGAATGTCATTTCTTCTTTCTACTCTGTGACCATGCTTTAAAATATCACAGTAAATCAATGTCATTTTAAAACTGAAACTGCTTTTAAAACATATGCTATGAATGCACGGCATTAAATTGAGATAGTAACTGTTCAACATTAATTGACAAGTAATAATATTTAATAACTAGTCATTTTGCCCAAATACGAAGGTTGGGACATAAGTTATGGCAACTATTTTTTTTTCTCATAGCCATGGTTATTAGAAGTTACTATATTTCCATAACACCAGATGGCCCTGTGATTTCCTTTTGTTGCATAGAGAACAATGTTAAATCAGTCCTTAGTCAACCGCCGTGCAGTATGGATGTAACCCGAGTTGAACAACGCTCGTATATCAATATAGCCGGTCTCCGCTGGCTTTGGTAAGAATTGGAGCACCCACTATACTCTCCGGACTTTTCTCCATGTGATTTTGATCTTATACGGACGGTAAGGAACCATTATGTGGTAGACAGCTTCGGATATTTCCACAAGAGATGACCGGATTTCCACATGGTGAGAGAAATGGTGAAGCAGATGATATGAGCGCCTGTCACATCGTTGGAAGCCACAGTCAACTAAAAATACGTATTTTTAGTTGGCTATGGTTGGCAGCGTACTGTGAACGTTCAGGGGACTACTTTGAGGCCCTTTAGAATGGGTATGTGTGCTGTAATGATTCTGGAACATGAAAGTTGTAATGTTATATCAACTACCTTAATAAACACGAAGAGCAAAATATTTCCGTGTTGCTAAATGTCCGTACATTTCCTCCATTCCTTGTCCTTTCATCTATATATTTCGCATCTTCCACCCACGGTCGAATTCTCACAAAAAAAATAGTTGCCATGACTTATGCCCCAACCCTCGTATAAGTATTCGATTTGGGATTTTTTGTTCTCCATAAACAGTGATGTCAACTACAATGTCTTTATTTGTCCATAAATAAGTGTCCATTTCCTCAAACATAATTTATTCAATATAAATTTCATAAAAAATAAATTTATTAAATTAGATCTCGGTGTAATTGCATTAAAGATATGAAAATACGCTGTAAGTTTACGGCGTGAAAACTGAAACTATTTAAACCTTCTGTTCTGATTGCTCTGCCCTTCTCAGGTAAGTGCGAGACTTAAGTAGTGCGAGTAGAGTTGCCTGACCAGTCAGCCATCTTGAATTTCGCAGATAGTACGGAAAAAGCTATGAGTTGCACCTCCCTGGTCCTGACTAATGAGTGCATCAGCACGCTGCTTGTAACATACGAGACATCAGCACGCTCGTACATCACTTACAGACGCCATGTTGTTCCATTGCTGCAAGTAAGCTATCTGTCGGAAGAAACGGAAACTTTGCACGCGCACTCCGAAAACTTCAAAGAATGCATATCTCAAGTTTCGCATTCGTACCATTGTTGGGCACGGAGAAAAAAAAATTGTGGTGCATTACTTTCTGGGCTATCCTCGTACATCACAACTGACGAGATACAGATAAAATGGGGCATATTTCAGGGTGACCCACTGAACAAGCACACGCTTTGTCTTGCCTTAAATTAAGGTGACCAGATTGTTTAATTTTAAAATCGGAATGGGGGAAGGGGGAAACTTTTTTTTTTTTCTCTATCATATAAATAAAATCAGCGACGATGGACTATGTCACAACAACGAAAAAATTTAACAATGGGTTATTTCCCGATTATACAATCGAGTGGGTTCGCTTCTAGTATGTAAATACAATAAGCATTCATTTTTAAACGAGAATACAGTAGAGCACGATAGTTCGAGATTTCGTGTAATTTGAGCTGAATCACTCTTGGGTAGGGATGCAAATCGAACATCGCAAACATCCTGTATAAACTCCTATTAAACAGATAAAATAACTGAAAAAGGCAAAAAACTCTGAACAGTTTCTTTAAAGTTCAAGCTAGTAAGTTTACCTAAAGCAGTTTGTAAGTATATTCTAAAATAAATCTTTCTGTGTAATCAGAGTGTTTCTAAATTCGAGGTACAATCAGCCTGAATTACCTCGAATTATCGGGGCCCTGCTGTATTTTAAAACGCTAAAATAAGTATTTATATATTTTGCTTTACACAAAACCTTACAGAAAGCTACAATCATAGACAGTTGTCACATATTGAGGAAGTTCCTACAACCAGATATTAATACATCCACCAACGTAGAAGTTCCTACAACCTAACCTAACATGTAATTTTTCCCTTTCTTCATTAGAGCCCCTTAGGTTTGATCCTCTCCTGGGTCCTATCTGGGACTTGGCATCCACATTTGAACTGGGTTTAGTAAGATAATTAGCTTTAGTGAAAAACCTCTGGCATCCACATCAACAGAAATGTTAAGTTTGTTAAAGATCAAGTACATGGCAGTTATATAGTGCACAACACGAAAATTTGCAACAATGAGGGCCACATGGGCCGGTCGAATTTCATCCGGGTGTCCTGGACCCACCCACGCAGAACTAGACATGGGGTTGTTGGACACGCTAATCGAGACAAAAGCAAATGACACGTCAGACAGGCATAAGGTGGATGAACACATTTTAATAATCTTAGCTAGATGCATACAGATGAAAATACATGACAGTTTAACCAGAATTCTAAGGGGTGCTAGAATACTTAATACCCAACAATAATAATCATCGGTACAAAACTTCCAGAGTAATAAAAATTAGCCCATCTTGTCTTTTACAGAGGGCAGATTATCCCTTCGAGGGTGTTTTGCACCATGCCAGTAACAACTGACAGCTTAACGTGCCCTCCGAAGCATGGGGGGTTCATGATGGAAGAGCTGCTGGCTGACGAACAAACCAGTGGCTATCACCGACTGCTGGGCATCCAGCACTAGTCACTCAGCAAATGGGTTAGACTAAAGTCCCCCAACAGCTGTGCAGCAAATAGCTATCCCAGTGGTCCTCAAGCCACTGGCTGTCACCCAGCCAGCAGCTAGCTGCACCTGAAGTTGCTTAACTCTATCGATCGGCCACCCCCAAACCCATAACCATTAACCCCATCTTCGTAATGCAACAACCAGAAACAGTACCCCAAGCAAAATAAACACCAGTAAACTACAGGGTGCGGCAGGTATTTGAGAACAAATCGACATCCGTAGGTAAAAGGTGCAGACACTTAAGATACTACAGAGCCTTTAATATAATTTACATTTTTGTACAAAGGACTATAAAATACATATTGTTATTCAATAAAACCACTGCCCACCGCAATGACAGCCTTCACACGCTGTCGGAACCACTGGCAGGCAGCAATGAGGTGGGCCTTCTGGATTTCTGCCATTGCCTCCACAATAGCTGTCCTGAAAGCTTCAGTGGTGTTCTGTGGATGCTTGTTGGACTCACTGTCAACGACGCTCCATACGTAATAGTCCAAAGGATTGAGATCAGTGGAGCTGGGGGCAACAAATTGGGAGGGATGTGGTCGAGAAGATTCGTGGTCATCCATGCTTGGGTGCTGTGGGCCTTATGACTTGGAGCAGAGTCCAGTTGAAAAACATACGGCCTACCACGTGTTACAGCAGTAATCCAGGGTGGCAAATGGTCGCCTCATTAACCTGCAGCTCCCTACCGAGGGTCCTCATTGATTGCTGCTAGGACAGAACGGATGAATTCTGGCGTCCTGATACGGTCCGAGCGCCGACAATGTCGTTTCCTCTGTGAAACGCTTGGCATATCACCAATGGCAGCGTCTAGTTCTCCCCGAACTTTGAACAGGCAAATTTCAGGAATGCAGCAATCTCGGAGTCGGAGTGTCCTGCAGCCAAGTAGACGATGACAGCATGTCGCTTCATTTGCTGAGTTACCTTTAGATCCGCCATGTCTATCTGCCTCGTTTCGGAATTGTTAAATAGTATGACGTATTAACTATTACATCATACTCACGTGTTCTTAAATACCTGCTGCACCCTGTATGGTGTATCTGTAATGCTACTCCCGTGACACAAACACATACTACGATGAGGCCCGATGTGCATCGGAGCTATGCTTACAATGCTATCCCCGATTACTACCACAGTTGCAGGGTACTCTACACTACTGTGTCATCAATGGGTTAAGCTGAGCAGGGCGATTCAAAGACAAACCAAAAAAAATTAACACCTCTCAATTTCTATGCTATAGTGCTAATAACACATTTTCCGCTTGTCGTGTACCACAGCCGTGGCACAGGGAGGGGCCGCTGCCAGTAACTGTCGAGATGGGATACAAACACCACTATATGCAGTCAGACCAAGTTCCACAGGAACTCTCACAAAAAGGTCCACGAGCTGCAAGCTCTGAGCATGCCGCGTGCCCCCTTTTTTTTTATTTTAATTTCCCAGGGGGCAGGCGGCGCAAAAAATAACCTCCACAAAAAAAACAAAAAAACAAACGCAACTCACTCCATGAATTGCTATGCCACCACTAACCATCCCTTGGACGGGAAAACCTGTACACAAACTACAGTGTATTCATAGTGTTTCATGTCAGGTTACTACTGGGATGCCAGCTGTCAGAAACTTCAGATTGCTAAGTATTCCCTAAATTCTCACTCCTCTAGTTGGTTCTGCTTGGGTCACCCGTATAACTGTCTTAGACCGAGGACACTCAGCTTCACAATCTCATAATCGTAATCTCAAATTCAAAGTTATATAATGGGAAGTAAGGAAACTTGCTTATGCTTATACAAGGTATTGCAAAATATACAGGACGGTACTGCTAGGTAGCCTACCCTCTCGTTTCTGGGGCCACTTCATAAAATAATTGGAAAATTTTATTTTGTTAACCCATTTACGCCGAAATTAGTAAATATGGAAATTGAGACTTCATATCTTAAATTTAGATTCTAAGATAAAAAAATAAATAATTAACAAAGACATAAAAAATTACAAGAATATAATTAAAAAGGGACTTAAAACTAATAAAATTTAAAAAATTGCTAAATAACAAAGTTCTAACAGTCCAAGTAATCTCAAGCCCACTGTCCTGGCAATTTTCACATCTCGTAGAAACGGATTTCATTGTTGATCCGGCACTTGTTTAAAAGGTGACAACATTTAATGAAAACGATGAACAATTTTGAATTTCGAAGGTTTTGAAGACTTTGAATTTTGAAATTAAGGTCCAAAAAATTCACAATAAAAATTTCGATGAAATGAAAATGTAGTCCAATAAATAGCCAATTATTTCATGATACATAAAATTAAACATGCACCATGATAACTTAAAAATAAAAATTATTTTTTATTTATTTAATGGAATCCAATATGTTCATCCAGGGCCTGTATGGCCAGAGGCCAACGAGTTGGGTCCCTGGATCAACCTGGATTGACGATTGCTGTATGATGGTTGCAGCAGCTGGGGGGAGGGGGGGGGTGAAGATCGTGTGTCAACTTTGATCACTCATCCAGTGACTAGCCGTGCCAGACGTTGCTTAAATTCACAGAAATTGTGTTCAGTGAAAGCTCACCAGGCCGTGGCCTCCCCCATTTAACTTTAATTTTTACTTTTAATTCACTTAACAAGAAAACTAAATAGTTCCTGTTGCCTAGTTATTCCAAACTTACATTTTATTTAAAATTATATGCTGTCGTCCATAGATGAAATTTTTTTGTCTTTGTAAATTAATTTTTATGTATTTACATGTTACAGAATATAAATTTAAGATATGAAGTCTCGATTTCCATTTTTACCAATTTCGGCGTAAATGGGTTAAAAAAATAAAATTTCCCAATTATCATTTTATGAAGCGGTTCCTGAAGCGAGAGGATATGCTACCAAACAGTTCTGTCCTGTATATTTTAGCAACACCCTGTATAAGCAAGTTTCATTACTTACCCTTCTATGGTTATGCCAAAACTAACCGAACTCACCATTCTCTCCCAAGGTGCCAAAACTACCGAAAGGGGGAGGGGGAAAAAAAACAAAAAAAAACTTAACATCCTCTTTTGAATAGTGAGAGGGCTATTCACTTAATGTAAACGGTTCACACGCTACAGCCTTTGGAAATCTGATCTGGATTTTCTTGAACACCCTGAATATCAAAGTTTCACTTTTGATGATCATGGTAACCAAGCACCAAGTAAGTTTACTTAAAAATGCATTATTTCTCATATATTAATAGAAAATATAATTAAAAAGTTTCATAATCCTTTCATAAAACATTACACGAAACGATATTGAGTTAAGCTTTGGTATGAACAGAACAGAACTTTATTAAATATTATTGGTATATAACAAATGTAGGCCCACAAACTAGACACTTCCACTTGAAATAATAATAAATCCCTTTAACCTTACTATATTTACTACATACGAGTCCTGTACATCGGCAATGTAGTAATGACATTACATGTCTATTCAACTATAAAAATAAAACCACTTCCTTTTAAAAAATAAAGATACAAAAGGATATGTTAAATACAGAAGATAAATTGATAGGCATTTGATAAGATTGTGAGAGCAAAAAAATTATCATGGGAGTGAAACTATCAAACACAATAACTTTTTTTATCAAATACCTAAAGCAAAAAATAAAGCAAAATCGTAACAGAACACTTAGTAAACTAGCGGAGTCCAATACATAATAAACTGAGTATAAAACATAATAATAAACTGAGTCCAATACATAATAATAAACTGAGTGACAACCTGGTTAAAATAATGGTTCAGTACATTATATGCACTCTTTATTATTAAAATCTGAAGCTTGAGTAAATTTCTTATCACTATTCTACAGGGTTTTGTGTTCTCTCAGGTATTGAGTCTTTCCTGGTTGACTTCAGCAAGGAAATCTGCAAAAGCTTTATTCCAAAGTTCATCTGTATAACAAAGAAGTAAACTTTTACTGCAGAAGCCACAGGCTATAACCTTTCACTTACGTAGATTTTCACATACGTTACTTTATGATGACAATGTCTAAAGGATTTATTGCAATAGATACACTTGTAGAGTTTCACTATTCTAGGTGTGTTCTCTCATGCTTTTCTTTATTTGATTTATGTGTAAATGTTCTATCGCAGAAGTTACATAGGAAGGGGTCTCTCATATGTATTCTTTCATGTTTCTCTTTAGAATAATTCTGTAGAAATGTTTTATCACAATAGTTACATTTGAAGGGTTTTTCTCCTGTGTGTACACCATTTTCATGATTTTGTCTAGTGGAGTTTTGTGCAAATGTTTTATCGCAGTAATTACATTTGAATGGCTTCTCTCCCGTATGTACTTTTTCGTGATTGTCTTTATTATATTTTTGTACAAATGTTTTATCACAGAAGCTACATTTGTAGGGTCTCTCTCCTGTATGCTTTCTTTGGTGATTATTTTTACTGCTTTTAAATGCAAATGTTTTTTCGCAGAGGGCACATTTGAAGGGTTTCTCTCCTGTGTGTATTCTTTCGTGATCGTCTTTAGCAGACATCCGTGGAAATGTTTTATTGCAGTAGCTACATTTGAAGGATTTCCCTCCTGTATGTGTTCTTTGGTGGTCATTTTTACTTTTTTTAATTGCAAATGCTTTTTCACAGAAAGCACATTTGAAGGGTTTCTCTCCTGTATGTATTCTTTCGTGATTGTCTTTAGCGGACATCCGTGGAAATGCTTTATCGCAGTAGCTACATTTGAAGGGTTTCTCTCCTGTATGTATTTTTTCGTGATTGTCTTTAGTGGATTTATGGGTAAATGTTTTATCGCAGATGTCACACTTGAATGGCTTCTCCCCCGTGTGCAATCTCTCATGGACTGCTCTGTGTGCATTTGAATCAAATGCTTTTTTACAGTAACTACAATTGTAGCGTCTTGTGCTCGCATATTTTTTTCTGACTTTACCTTTCTTAAGAGTCTTGGTATTATTTGTGCAGTTATTGCTCTGATATGATGAATTATTCATTGTAATCAGTTTTTCCTTTGAGTCAAGACTTGTATTGGATTTTTAGCAACTGTCTGCACCACAAGTTGTATTGGATTTTTAGCAATTATTATATATACAATTAATTTGTATTAGAAAAATACCCGAAGTTATGCTTTATGGCATTTTTAACCTCATTTACACAAAACTTTTTGTAAATAAGATTAAATCTTTTTGTTGCTAGATACACACTTCATTTCGTCTTCTGTTTTATCGGTAACTGTTTCATTTCGGAAGCTGAGAAGTTCTTATTTTTCTTACAATTCTCTAAAATCGTGGATGCGTCCCCTTATATTAGACACCTCAACATCAATATTGCACGAGTCCATACAGTGTTTTTATATAAAACCAATTGCTTATGCTTAAATTTCGAAATATTTTCCATCTATGTTTGGTAACAAATATGAAAATTTCTCAGGATCACCAATTACTTCTTTTTCTTTGACATTCAAATTCTAATCATTGTTCGATTTGACGGACTGACTTTTTTTCATATAAAAACCATCGACTTTTGGCTGTTTGGAATTGGATTGACTTCGTATTTGCTAACTTGAGAAAAATTCTCTCCTTACGATCGAAGATGCACCTATTAAATTTTCAATGGTTACATGTAAGTCGTACAAAATCTGCTTGTTATCGCTTACGTTTCGAGAATGAGATCTTCTTATGGTTCTTGAATCTCCGTCAAAGCTAATCAATTAAACAATGAAGTTGGTGAAATTAAGCATTTTCTTGTTATTCCTGCAGGAAGGAAAAAAACCATAGAAATTATGTAGTTTCTATTAATAAATTTAAATGCATCTACATATTTTACACATTACTGAAGTTTTGTATAGCAAAACTGAAGTATTCTCTTTTTAAAAAATAAAACTTATTTTAAAGCTATACAGAGGTCAATTCATAACTCAAGGGCTGGATAAAAAGTAATGGTAAACTGTGCTATGCTTTTGAAAATGTTTTATTTATAATGGAAACATCTCTTACATTTCTTCAATGTAATGGCTCTGATGTTTAATAGCTTCTGCCACAAACACCATGAGCGTGTCCATCTTAGTTTATGTCCTGATAGAACTGTCCGATGGCATGGATAATGACAGTTTTTGTGATGTAATGTTCCCTCCAAGTGGCTGTTTAGTTTTTGCGAAGAGATCATAATCGTACGGATTCATGTCAAGCGTGTATGGCAGTTGTTCCAATACTTTCCATTGCCAGTGGCACAGAAGAATGGTTACAACATTAGCTGTGTGACTCTTTGGATAATAGGGGATGTTTCAATAAAGTGCTGTCATTTCTCCTTAACTCTGGACAAAGGTAGTTTTGCAAATTACGACCACATGCAACCTCAACTTAAATCCAAGAATGTTTGAACTTTGTAAACCTGTTATTAGGGTGCTTGAACAACCTCTGGTATAGTGAAACTGCACAAACTAGAGCCCCCATTGGAATGATAATTTAACAAAAAAAAGGGGGGGCGGGGTATAGGTGGTATTTCCTGATTGACGGAAGTACAGGGTGACTTACGGGAAGCGAACGGTTTTCAAATGAGCAGTACAATTTACAAAATATTTTATTGTTACACAAATGAAGGTCAAAACATACTATTGGTGGCCATTCATTTAAATGCAGGCTTCCAGCCTCTTTAGAAAATCATCCTCAACTCCGGTTAACATGTCTTGTTCAATCAAATGCACCTCTTCTGTGATTGCATCTTTCAAGTCTATTAAATTACAGGGTTTTTGAGCATAAACACGTTCTTCACACAATTATGGCTTGTGTTTAGTTCTCGTGCATGTGTGCATGCAGATCGACTCAGACTCCTGATTACTGCAGCTCTCATTCTGGCGATGTTTACGGATGTCCTTACGGTTCTTGCAGGGCCTGGTGGCTTTTTCTTGGTTATTGTTCCTGTTGTTCTGAATGCCTCAACCAATCTGTGCCATTCCAACCGATGTTGAAGTGGTGACAAAAGATCCGCTGTGTTGTGACAACATAGACACTATTTCAAATAAAGAATCGTACGCGAAAGCATGATGCTGTATAGTCCACTGCTCCATTGCGACTAAAATGGTAGGCTGCACTCGAGTGAATTATCTTACTTCAATCTCCCCACCACTTTTAACAAAAATGCACTGGCTGTTCAAAAAACATCCGTTTCCCGTTAATCACCCTGTACAATATTAACTCATATCCAAGCATTACCTTCACTCAGGGTTCGGGACAGATTAACCTTGCAATGAATAAACAAGTACAGATGCAATATGATTGTATAAAAGCACGAAATCAATAGGGAGTGCAAGTGACTACGTCACAGCTGACGTCATTTGCGCGATGAACGGGCCGAGAGCCTAGGAAATGGGATCGCTGGTTCCAAACATTGGAACCACGCAATATACGTACTAGTAACGTTGAAACGGGCGGCCAGTAAAAATGATATCTCTTAAATTATTATGTTAATTTGTGTAATTTATATCATTATTAAGACATTTAATACCATTATATAATTTATACATTAATATTAGAACGCTTTTTAATCACTTTTAATCACTTAACAAAAGAATGCCATCGTTCGCGGATCTTTCTTTCTTTGGGAAAACGATAGATGTCTAAATCGCTGTTTTGGCTCCTTCTTGAGCAGTGAGGAACTAAACAATTTCACATCTTAAATGTGTTATAAATACTGGGCTTATACAAAACGATTTTATTCCATCGCTACGTTGGAAACATGTTAAATCCCGAACGAGAAGACTTGTTTGGAACCAAATCGAGTCACGTGACTGAAGAATTCCAAGGACTGACGTCACACTTGCACTCCCTATAAGGAAGAGGGGGTAGATAATAAGAAAACTCACTCTAAAGACAATTGCTTGCTATAGAATTATTTAGATATTGCTTCATTTGACTTCTTGAAGGTGTGTGTGAATAGCGACGGCATAAAAACAGGCATGGTACATGATAAGACATACTTCTGAAAAGGTAATATCTGAAATACGATATACCGTCTATGCATGCATTTTTAAATAAAAAGTATAAAAAGGCCTGTAAAGTGATGTATTAAGTTTGTAAAACATGACGAGTAAATAAATTTAATCATGTATATTTACTATACTATTAGATTAAAAAAAGTTAGGAGCTGGATTTCAGCTACACATGCACATGGTCCCTCACTGCCTATACTTGTTCCTTCATTGCAAGGTTAATCTTTCCTGAACTATAGATTTTACTGTTGGACTATACTTTAGGTCACAGAAGCCCTTGAGTCAATATCTTACAACCACTACCATGACCCGTTGTTCTCACTCCATAACAGGTCAAGATCATGTTTATTGAAGTAGCAGCAGTGCTGTAAATACTTTTTATCCAACCCTTGCATTTCTTTTGAACATGCGATAATGTAGCAAATTTGATACACAAATTTGAAAGCTACCTAATTATTTATAGATACAGTACCACCAATCTACATCTACAAGGTGGCTCAAAACCTACCAAGATTTATAATTTCTCGGCTTGTATCTTGTGTAATTGGTTGAAAATTGTATATGTTAATGGCGTTTTGTTTAATGCATGTTCATATCATTCCGCAAGATTGAAAAAAACATCCGCCTACCCCACTGAGCACCAAGTTATCATCATCGAAAAATAATTCGGCCAGCCGAAGGTCTGGAATACATGAGACCAGCATTCTAAGTGAAGTTTGGAGTCAAAGTTGCCCTAGACAGAGAAACAATAACCAACTTACTGAATGAATTCAGAACAACAGGTTCAATTCTAGATGATCATCAGCACGGAGGATGGCTGTTCACATCAAGGTGCCAAGAGAACACTGTCTGGGAAAATTTGACTCCAAACTTTGCTTAAATTGTTTATTTCGCATGTACCGCATTTTCGGCTGTACGAACGTCTTTTTCCAAGTTGAAAATCTGATGTTCGCTGGTGTAGACCACGATACAAAAAACATGTTAATAAAATGTCTTTATGCCACGAACACATCACAAAATTTTCAAACATTATATTTAGCCATACGCTTGCAAATTAATGCTAGACCTCTTTCAACATCTCCTGTCACCTCCTGTCAAAGCGGTTCACCTCTTTGTATCTGAACTTTGCAAAGCAAATTTCCTTCAGTATTTATTTAAAGTTTCCTTTATAATGTGCCCTTAAGTCAGAGACTTTCCCTGCATTCTGATCAAATGTGCCATAATTATTATTCACTTCTCTGCGCTACCATTTTGCTAGATGCAAACCCTGCTACAAGATGAAACACTTCAAACACTGCTACACTTTCTCACACAAGGAATAACTCACATTAACACTATAAATATCGGACAGTAAAGAGCTATCAAATGCCTACCTACACTTAACAAAATAACCAAGGCGCATTCAGAAAATAAGGTTACAACGGCGAGTATTCTTTTAAAAAATGTTTATTTGGCAAACCTTTTTTCTGATACAGAGGTTATTTTTCGACGTAATTGCCACCATTGTCCAAACACTTGTTAAGTCATGCACTAGCTTCTCTATCCCACAGTCGCAGAATTCTAGCACCTACTGCTGGGACAACATTTCAAACCTCGTGCTTGATCTCTTCATTGTCATGGAAGCTTTGTCCAGCAAGATGTTTCTTCAAGTGCAGAAGTTCATAAGTGACAACAGACAGCCTATTGCTTCCGTGTTCGTCATGGACATCGATACTGCTTCCAGAGAATTCACGACACCACTTTGTTGCATGTTGTCGACTTAAAATGTTTCCATAAACAGTAACAAATGCTTTGTGAAAATCTACTGGGCGTACGCTTTGGTCAGGGTCGTCCCAAGGGTCACCTGCCCTGATAAGAGCGCTACCTTGCTCCATCTGCCCGTAAGAACAGGAGAAACCTAAGGGCATAGAGCTTTCAGCAGCCACTGGGATTAAGGTTACCAGGCAAACGGTATACACAAGACACCGTGCATTGGGTCTGTATGCTCGATGACCTATGAAGTGTGTTTTGTTGACCCAGGGACAAAGTAGGTACAGTTGGCTTGGTGAACCCAAAATGCAGCATGGACACAAATACAGAGGAGTCGAGTCATGTTCTCGGAGAGTCCCAGTAAGGCCTGGACTTTGATTCTCAACATGTTCACATCTGGAGAGAGTGTAGGACATGGACCAGCCCCGCTAACACCACTGAACAGAACTGTTATGGCGGTGGCCATATGATGTGGGCGAGCATCATGATGGGTTCCCGTACACCACTATCAAGTTTTTGATGGAGGGGCCATAACTAGCCATGTGTACAGGGATAGTATACTGTGACATGTTCGTCTCTTCAGGGGTGTGGTAGGTCATGATTTACTCTTTTAATGTTAATTATATCTATACTACTGCATTTGAATTTTCCGACTTGAATTAAGAGTATTTATCTCTATTGCTTTTCATTCATTTATACCCAACTCCCTTTCCCTTAGTTTACTTTTATTATTTGTTCTAATAAAATTTCTATGCTTTGATCGTACTCCTGCTTTACTGTTCTTTCTAACTAGTCTCTCAGCTAAGCGTGGTGGGGTTGGCTATTTGGAGTGGAAATCGAACCTGGATTAGGCGCAAATGCTGGTTCCATTATGCGTGCAATTAGGTTGGTGCATGGTTTGACCAGCCAAGAACAACCTTCCAGAGGGGTAGTGTCACACTTCATTCATTGCTTGAAAAGCAAGTACATGGTAGACATCCTTCTGACCTCAACCAGCTGCATGTCAACAAAACAATGTCGAACATTTGATTGAGTGAGTCTCTTTGGAGAAACTGATGGTACCACGATTGCCGTACAAGGCCAAATTATTAAAATTAAAAGCCACAGAAAATGTATCAAAGATTCGACTGATGAGGCTTATCATTTCGAAGAGGAAACCATCCAACACATCATATCCAGTTGCAAAACACTCACTTAGGCTATTTACATACACAAACAGACAAAGCCAACATCTTATATCAACATCTATCTAAGATACACAAACTTAGGAACATCAACACTTTATGAGAGTCAGATACAGTCTTAGAAAACATCACACATTGAATTAGCTCCTGACAGAACTATAATCACTGACAAAACTATCCCTCATAGACCAGATATTACACTCATAGATAAGCTAGACAAAGTGGCCTACATAATTGATATTTCCATCCCGAATACAAATAATTTACAAGAGACATAGATCTTGCACATGAAATAAAATGCCTTTGGGGAGTTAGCAGAGTACACACTGTTCCTATTGTTCTTTCTACCAGTGGGGTTATTTCACACCCATTACACAAAAAACCTGTGAACACTGAATTTAAACCCAGACTTATACAAAACCATACAGAAAGCTACAATCCTAGACACTTGTCACATAGTAAGGAAGTTCCTACAACCAGATAATAATACTTCCATGAACATGTAATTTTTCCCCTTCTTTCATTAGAGCCCCTTAGGTTTGAAACCTTGGGGCCATATCTAGACTTCACTTCCACATTTTCTGGATTTAGTAACATAATTAGCTTTAGTGAAAAGCCTCTGTAAAACATAACATCAACAGAAATAATTAAGTTTGTTAAAGATCAAGTACACAGCGGTTATAAAGTCAACAACACCAAAATTTGCAACAATGATAAAAAAATCTAGTTTTGTATTATAATATATGGATTATACTTAAGTATGATATTATGGTCTTAAATGCTGGAATGTTAAACTTGTTATTATTAAGATATACTGGAGCAATTACCAATCATCCGATTGTTACACTTTTTCATATTTAACACAATTTTGTATATTGCCTTAGAAGAAAGTTTCACTTCTAATGCTCGCGGTGACCAAGCACAAAAAATTTTATTTAAAAATGCATTAATAGATGATAAAATTTACATTACAATTTCATACATTAACAGATGATAAAATTTACAAATGTGGTTTCCTTTCTTAAAACATTACATGAAATGATGTCGCCATAGACTTTGGCTTGATTAAACTGGGAGTTTATTAAATATATAAGATGCATCCACTAAGTTTGGTGAATGGACCCATATCAAAACAGCAATATGGGATATCAAAGCAGACATGGATATGTGCAATGAGAGACATGCTGAGAAGCACCGTCTAGCATCGAACACAATAAACCGAAGCAGATTTGCCTCGTAACAAATGTGAAGGCTCGTAGCATAGTGTAATAAAGCAATGCATGAACATCCAAGTTTTGTCACAAATTGTGGAAAACAACGTCAGAGACTCGTGGAATGTAGGTAGAAATAAGGACCGTGGATTTTGTTGCACAACAACACTTAACCCACACAGCGTGATCCATGTGCGCAACTTCTTGTGTAAGCGTGGCGAAACTGTTCACAAAGGTCCAATGTCGTCTCCAAATCCTGCAGACACACATTTGGCAGACATACCGGAAACCCAAGGACGTGTGACATCCAAAACTTTGACGATTCCAAAAGACACCAAAATGTAAAAATGTACTGTATCCAAATGTGAATACTTTAAAGGTCTATAAAAGGAGTTGGTTTATATTTGCTGTGTTCTTTGTTTTCTGAAATCATTAACCAAACTTTTTGGACACAACTTGTATTATTGATATATAATATTTATTGTCCAACAAAAAACATTTTCTACATGAGGTAATAAATCCCAGCTCTCTTGCTGACATCATCTTACACGTATAAAGGCATCACGGTAAAATAGTTCAAGCTACGAGTACTAATGACATCATATGTCCATTTAACCAAAAAAATAACATCACTCATTTCTTAAAAAAAAATAAATAAACACATAAAAGGATATATTAAATAAAGAAAATAAATCGATACATTTCTGATATGAATTATGAGCACACAAAAAATAAAAAATAAACTAACACTGGACTGAAACTATCAAACGCAAAAACTCTGTTACAGTAAAATAGGTAAAACGCATTAAGTAAAATAAAAAACGACATTAAAATTCACCTTGTGAAATACAATCTTTTGTGAATTCTTAAATGGATATTCCAAAATAAAGAACGCATTATGCTCTCCTTAATCAATTTGAAATAAACCTTACACCCTCTCTCAGCTTCAGTTGAGTGACATCACAGAATGGTGTCACTTACCATACAGTACACAACATCATATTCTTCCGCAATTAGACTAGTACCATATTTCGAATAGAAAGTAGAATAATCGAATGGTATCTGTCAAACATCTTTTTAAATTAACGTCTAAAATATTTTAATTCTCTCCATGGAAACACGATCACCTTTCATTTCCGACACATCTTTCACATTCTTAAAAAAAAAAAAAATGGGGCTTAAAAACTTAAGGATAATTAAGATCAAAAAGTAAAGATAAAAAAAAATGGGTAAGAAGTGGTGCTATTTTTATATATATTTTGCAAACTAGTTTTAATTCTGCAAAGCGCATTATATATTCAGCAAAATGTATTTTTAATTTTGGAAAATCCACTTAAAAATCCTCAAACTACTTTTTTTTCACAAGCTGAATTTTAATGTCACAAGCTACATTTTTATTCTGCTAATCGAATATTTTAATTTGAAAAACCGAGTAACAACCTAGTTCAATGACATTATATGCAGTTGTTTCATATTTATTTTGTAATATGATGCTTCAGTAAATTTTTTATGACATATACAGGGTGCTGCGTTATCTCAAGTATGGAACCCTTCCTTTTGGACTTCAGCAGAGAACATGGCAAAAGCTTGGTTCCAAAGTTAATCTGTCTATGGAAACATTCCTGTGTGCACTTTCTGATGTGAAGCTAAGTAAATCATTTATTGCAAAAGTCACAAGCAAAGATCTATCCCTTAAGTGAATTCTCATATGGTCTAATGGATGATGTTGTCTAAAGGATTTATTGCAATAGATGCATTTGTAGTATTTATCCCCTCTATGTAATCACTCATGTTCTTCTTTAGTGGATTTTCATGAAAATGTTTTAGGGCAGCAGTTTTATTTGACGGTTTCTCTCTAGTATGTATTCTTTGGTGACTTTCTCTAGTGGATTTATATGCAAATGTTTTATTGCAGTACTTACATTTGAAGGGTTTCTCTCCCGTATGTATTCTTTGGTGATTTTGTTTAGCAGAATTCCGTAGAAATGTTTTATCACAATAATTACATTTGAAAGGTTTCTTTCCTGTATGTATTTTTTGGTGATTATCTTTAGTGGATTTATATATAAATGTTTTATCGCAATAGTTACATTTGAAAGGTTTCTCTCCCGTATGTATTCTTTGGTGATTTTCTTTAGTAGAATTCCGTAGAAATGCTTTATCGCAGTAGTTACATTTGAAGGGTTTCTCTCCCGTATGCGTTCTTTCGTGATCGTCTTTATTGGAACTCTGTGTAAATGTTTTATCGCAGTAGTCACATTTGAAGAGCATCTCTCTTGTATGGATTTTTTGGTGTTTTACTTTAGTGCAATTTCGTATAAATGTCTTATCACAGTACTTACATTTGAAGGGCTTCTCTCCTGTATGCATTCTTTCATGATCTTTTTTAGTGGAATTTCGTGTAAATGTTTTATCACAGTAGTTACATTTGAAGGGTTTTTCTCCTGTATGTATTCTTTGATGAAATTCTTTAGTAGATTTAAGTGTAAATGTTTTACTGCAGTAGTTACATTTGAAGGGCTTCTCCCCTGTGTGAATTCTCTCATGAGCAGCTTTGTGTGACGACGTAGTAAATGTCTTCTTACAATAACTACAATTGTGGGATCTCTTCTCATGAGTTTTAGCTATTTTATTTTTCTTAACAGTCTTTGAGTTACTTACACAGAAATTGCTCTTAACTGTTGAATTATTCTTCGCAATCCGGTTTTCCTCTCTGTTGAGACTTTCTTCAGATTTTTCACTATTACTTGCATCACTATTACTGTATTTACAGTTAATTTGTGTTATGTCACCAGAAGTTACCTTTTTTATTGCATTTTTAACCAAATTTGTACATAATCCTTTTTGTTGTTTTATTATCTCTTTTAGTTCAGTACCATTTTTGTGGAAACACTTCATTTCGTCTTTCTTAACTTCCGATTTTTCGGCAATCATTTCGTTTTGGAAGTTAAGTTAATTTTCTTACAATTCTCTTAAAACAGAAGCATCATCGACTTCAAAATAATCTCTCATCTGCCTTCCCTTTTTCTTATTAGAAATATCAGAAACATTGACATCAATACTGCAAGACTCAGGCAGTAGTTTTATATGAAACCAACTGTTTTGGTGAAATTTTTGAATTTTTCCAGCTAGGTTTGACAATAAAAAAGAAAATTTCACAGAATCGACAATTTCTTCTTTTTCTTAGAGATCTAAATTTGAACTATTCAGCAACTGACTTTGATTATAGTTTTCATATAAAATGAGAACATTCAGCTGATTCGGAATTGTATCGATTTTGTATTTGATTAGACTATCACATTCATTCCTGATGATCAATGATGCACTGGTTATAACATTCTCAGTTGGTACATTTAAGTCATACAAAATCTGTTTGTTAAACTTTACGTTTCGAGAATGACACTTTCTTATCCATGGTCTTCTTGAATCTTTTTTTAATTTTTACAAAATTAATAAATTAATCACTGAAGCTGGCAGAATTAAAATTTGCTCTTTCTTCCTGCAGGGAAAAAAAATATAGAAATTGATTATTCAGTTTCTAGTGTTAAATAATTTTACTTTATTGAAGGTTTGTATACAAAACACACTGCCCTCTTTAAAAAATAATGTATATTTTAAAACTATACGAGGGCTGTTTCATAAGTCATGGCGACTATTTTGTTTTTTTTTCAACATGTGATAATGCAATATTTATAAATACCAACAGCATTATATATATACAAGGTGCTTCCGTAAATTATCCAAAATGGATCTGTTGTGGGCCACAAGCATTACTGAGTCGGATGCAACCTAATTCCTTTTGGACTATGTTCCATTAGAAATAGTACCAGGCCTGAATAGTACACTTAATCTAGTGATGCTGCCATTGCTGATAGGAGTTTTGTTGGAATGGACTTAAGTACAGCTGGAGAATTTCTTTGAATGCTAGTGTTATCAATGAATTGTTGTCCCTTTAAGATTTTCTTGATCTTAGGGAATAAAAATGTCATATGGAATAATACCCAGTGAATAAAGGAAGATGCTGTAACTGGGGTGATCCATGTTTGGCCAGAAAGAGCTCGATGAGATGTGAGGAATGAGCAGGTGCACTGTCGTGGTTTAGAATCCAATCACACTGAAGAAACGAGACCAGTCGTTCTTTCAAACTGCTTCATGCAACTGCCTCATAAACATGTACAAGTTTTCGGGATCAGTTGCTCTTCGGCTGTCTCTCGAACAGTTTAACATCCGTCTGAACGAACCAACATCCTGACTTTTCCGCCATTTCATCGTTTCGAGATGAAGATGATCGACTAATGCGGAGATCACTTTCGATACTGTCTATTCCCTCCATAAAATGACGGGCCAATCGAAACCTGTGAATGTCTGATGGTATCATCTGCAAGCTGTTATCAGTAACTCCACAGACTCAGTTGTTGTTTTACCATTTTTGAAAGGAAATCTAATAAAGATTTCTTTGCTCCATACTTTCACATATTTTGATAATTGCTACTAGGTACAAACATGACAGAACTTCTTCTATTGCGCTCATGCAAATACAATGCACGTGCATAACAACCGTGCAAGATTTATGCCCAGACACAGCAAAACATGTGCTTTCACTATACTATCCTTGTTATCTTTGCAAACTACACCAAATCCAGCTATTTTATCCAAAGTACAAGTTGTATTTGGGAAAACAGATTGTTGAGATGATGTATTTGGAAAACTGGTTATGCCCTTAGCTATATTGTGAATGATCGCAAGTTTGTTTTTCTGCTAGTGTGATGGGATAGGTCAATGCATGTCTGAAATAGTAATCAAGTACAATCTTATTTATTCACAAGTTTGTAAACTGGCTGGTATAAAAAAACAAAAAAAAATCACCAGGGGACCAGATTAAAAGGTTGGATATGGGGGATTCAATTTAAGTGTTTGAACAAAAACAAAGCTAAGAGATGTTATATTAAACTAATGAGATGTGTATGTTAGATCCAGGTGTGCTTGAGCGGTTCCCCTCTCCTCCCATGCAGTGCTAAATAAACATGAAAACTGTACATTAGAAGACCGAGAACATTTTTATAAATTAAAAAATATTACAAAACTTTCACAAATAATTCAAAAAAATACAAAAAGCATTGAAGAATTAACAAAAATAAATATGCATTTTGAATAAATAAATGATCAATCTGTTGCTTAACAGCATCTCACATCATCTTTTACTTTTTTTGGGGGGGCTCTATGCAAGTGTGCCTTTGAATGTAGGCGATATCTCCTCGAGAAACTTTGCCTGTTGAAACTTCATTTCATTTTTCAACTTTAATAACTTTCAGTTCAATGTGGAATAAATAACCTCATCAACATGACAAAAAAAAAACTTGGTCAGCAACGATATTTAGATATGTTGTGTGATTCAAATGTTGAATGATCTATATGAAATAAACGACCAAAGGCATGCCAGGAAAACATTCCCTAAACCACAATGCTGCCTCCACCAACTTGAAGGGTTTAGTAATGCATGTTTTCATGCTGTTCCACCAAATTCTTACTCAGCCATCTGCATGGTTGTAACTGAAAACATGACTCATAATTTGTTTCCAGTTATCACCTAACCAATCCTGTAGCTGCCTATTGTGAAATGGAGATGTTTTCTCTTATCACCCGCAGATAACAAAGATGTGCAAATAAGCCTTTCAACAAGTGGGACGAACAGTGCACTGAGAGATTCATTTGAGATTTTTTTTTTACAATTCTGAACACAAGTCGATCACGACCACAAGTTGTACAATGACACAGTTTCTTAGCTAATAGTCAGGTCTTTAACACCTTCACAACAGCTGTTCTTGAAATTTCACGAACGTGGTAGTTTCTCCACTCAATGGTTCCGAGTTCTTACTATCATCCTGCATTTGAAGTCTAATCTTCACAAAGAAATCATTTCTATTACTATCATGGATACTAAGAATTCCTTTTATATACCAGTCTTGCCATCTAGCAACCACAGCATGATGCCATAGCTCATTTGCTTAAAAATGTCAGGTAATCATAATAGATAGGCCATTGGATATACAGGGTGTTTACAAAACATACTGCAAAAATTCAAGGAGGTGACTCCTTGGGTTATTTATGAATCTTTTGCCCTCTGATGATTTTAGGAGTGTCATTTTTTTTCGAAGACACAAGGCGATAATGGTGTTTCGACAAAAACAATCTTTTATTGCCTAATATTATACGTAAAGCTGCTTAATATACAATAACTACTGAAAATGAACTATCACCAGCTAAAATGCATGAATCCAATATGCTCCTCATCGACTGCCAAACTCTTTCAAATACACCAGGGTAGTTCCTTATTGCATTGCACTCATCAACTATCCAATTTCTCAAATCTTCTACATTTTCCAATAGAGTGGTTTAAACTAACGGCTTTAGATGGCCCCATAGAAAAATTGCAAGGGATTTAAGTTCCCAGATTGAGCAGGCCCTAAATGAGGTCCATCTCGACTAATCTGGCGGTCTTGATATGTTGAATTAAAAAACTCACGAGCAACCACACAAAAATGCGCTGGTTTTAGTATGAAATCCATGGGTAAACTGATAGTGTTTTCAATATCTGCACAAAACCTGCTCTGAGTGCAAAAGACAGCCGTTTTTTAGTAATCAGAATATTATTAAAAGATGTCAGTATTGTTTTTGTTGAAAAACCTTTATCACCATGTATCTTCAAAACAAAGCGTCATTCCGAAAATCATCAAAGGACAAAAGATTCTTAAAATAACCCAAAGAATCACCCTTTGAATTTTTACCCTATATTTGGTAAACACCTTCTACACTAAAGTCTGTACAATAAAAGAAAATGAGAATGCGGCACAGGAGTGGACAATTAGTCAACCAGAAGCATTTACATAAGATGAACATCTGATTGGATAATTCCTCACTTCGTGCCATGCACACGTTTTCTTTTATTGTACACACACTAAATGTGTTGTGTTACCACTGTTTGGAAAAAAAATGACATAGTTGCCATGATTTATGAAAAGATTACAGTTCACATTAAAAAAACATAAATTTTTAAGATATTAAAGAATATTTAAATATAAAAAAAAAATAATTTAAATAAATTACTATTACTGTATATTATAATTATACACTGTACAATAAAAGAAAACGTCAGTATGGTGCAGGAAGTGTGCAATTAAACAATCAGAATCACTTAGAAAAGATGCACATGTTGTGTTAGTGCTACTGACTGGCTAATTGCGCACTTTCTGCACCATGCTCACGTTATTGTATAGTGTATAGGCAACCTGACTGAAGATTAACTCTTCTACGACAAGAGGAGTCATGTTTGGTAACTCCTGTGAACTGAGCGTTGCATCTGCAGGCACATATGCAGTACGTTTAGTATAGGTGTACAGGGTTAGTCATGAAAAATATATGTGAGAAATCGAAAGCTGAAGTTAACTCAAGTAATTAGATTAAACAGCTATAGAATTCTATATGTTAAACAGTGTTGTAATTCACCATAAAAGCTAACATGAATAAAAAATAATTTAATATGTAAAATATAAAACTGCATCGGTAATGCGATACTCAAAGCATTGGAACTGAACAGTGGACATGAGAACCAGTTGAAAAACTGTAGTTAAAAGATATAGCTCACAGATAAGAATCACACTGAATATGGCTAAAGAACTGCTTGATATGTAGGCGGCAACTGTTCCAAAATGCACATATCCAAAACGCCCTACGTCAATAGAATTCAGAACAAAGTTGAGATATGGAGCAAGAACTGAATACTCTACAAAATCCCCATATTCACGCTCATGTTTAAAGCAGTACATTCCTAAAGTGGCTAAATTCCACAAAGAGTAATATATTTGGGAAATAGACAAATGTCCACTGCCTGAATACCAATGATGCTAAAGGCCTTTTATTGTAGTAGACCTAGTATCATTGCTGGAACAAAGCCCTTACATGAAGAATCTATAAGGATTCATTGATCTAACGCAGTTATATTTGTATATTTGGGAATCAAGTGGGGCTTTTGTCCTTAACAGTTTTCATGAACAGTTTAAAATTGCTTTGGTCCATCCTATTTATAGATCTGCGTCCCAAATGACTTGAAGAATTTTTGACCAATCTCCAGCTTACCAATTTTCATTGTTAGGTGAACACTGAATCTTTGATGAAGACATTTCACACCTCTATAGCCTATCTATCTTCAAAAAGAAAGGCACCACTATTTATTTCTCAGAAAGCATGGAACATAGAATTTTGCAGTTCAGGAAGAGTTGTGTATATTTATTCTTAACTTTTATATTGATATTATTATATAAAAAAAATAATAGCGATTTCCCTGGAGATCAGAGGAGAGAGGATCTTCAAACATCTTTAGAGTTTCCTTCACAGAAAATCTGCTTTACAGTAGCTTTGCTTACACATGCAAGTAATACGGTTCGCAAAACAACTTAATTTAAAGGTTTCGGAATTCACTAGCTGCTTTTTCCTTTCCAAAATATTTCCTCACTTTGTAAATGGTTTCCCGTGGTTGCTGACAAGTGTTTTGAACAACTGAGAAATTTCTGCATCTGCATCCACAATGGTTGATTACCACTCGCCACTCGAGCTCAGCCTTGAACAGACAAATGTCGAGCATGAGAAGAAGTGTGGGGAAAAAAGCTATAATTGATGATGCTTTAGGATGTTGTCCACAGAAACAGGTTGAAACAGAAGCTCAAGATCAGATCTGCATATTATAAAAAGTCTAAAACCCAGATCTTATAAATCTCTCATCAAAGCTAATTGATGTCCACGAATGTCTCTTTTCAGCTGTCTAAAGGGGCCACAATCAATGCAAAGTACTATGCAGAACCTGAGGCAAGCCTAAAATTCAAAATGTCCTGGAATCTATCCAATGGCATTTCTTCCGTTAAAATAACACCTGCCCACATACTGCTATTTTGGTGAAGAATAGGCTTCAGAAATTTAGATGGGATATTCTTCAACATCTTCCCTAAAGCTCAAATAGGGAGACATTTATAGACACCACATCCAATTGCAAAATACTCATGCATACTGACTAATTACAAAGACATAACCAGATAGCCAGCATCATGCATCAATATGTAGTTAAGACACAAGCTTAAAATGAAAGATGAAGGTCTCAATAACAACATAGCATATATAAAAATTTTCAATTCAAGCTCAAAATTGATAAAATATATTAAAAAAACTTTCATTTTCCCGTCCCTCTGCGATCGACAAGTTGCGGAGAAGTACGAAGGAGTTTCGAAATCGTGATGTCACACATTGGATGCTACCGGTTAGTTGTCAGTTGGGCATCGCAGTATCACAATGGACTATGAATACGAAACAAGACCGATAATGACGACTGTGATTTTGATAACAGTGACAGCGATATACAAGGACCGTTAGCAGAATTAAATGCTACTGCAACTTCTGCGATATACAGCCCTATGCATTAAACCGTGAAATGGGATCTTCTGCTTGCCGTGTCGGCGTGTGCACATTAGGATGGCGTGTGCCCTACACAGCAGATAGGCCTACCTCATTCCTTCGGCGTTTAGCACATGCTGTTACAGTCGTTGTTCTTGAAGAACGCCAGGCCCGTTTAGAGTTGGAGAGCATCTACTTCTACCTTATACGTGATCTACTTTCAGTGAATTTCTTGTTTGAATTGATACTGAACTTAAAACAGCGAATGCGTAAAAAAGCAAGACGCTTGAAAATAAGCTGAACACACGATGCCGTTTGGAGTTGGATACCAGTTCCCTCACTGTCAAAAACTAATCCACTGTTTTTTAATCAATTCCGATTGTGGAAATCTATGAAACGTGAAATTTCTATCCGAAAGTCTATTTACACATCCAAACAGAAAACAAATTGAAGGCATTCCGACATAAAACAGGTTAGCAAAATCTTATGATATGTAGAATCGTTCTAAGCGAAATTAGAATTGAAAGAGACTAGAATCTCGGTGATGAAATTCTCCGAGGTTCTCACGACAGGAAATGACGCCTTCTTCCACCGTGTTCTCTGGAGAAGGGATGGAAGATCCCATGCCAATTTTCAATTTTCCGAGGCATTTTTCTTAATAAAATATTAGGAAAAATTGAAAAATTTTGAATGATATATACTCTATTAAGGTTGTATTATCGTTGAATTTAGAAATATAAATATACATTGTTGCATGAAAAACGTATGGTTTTTCACTCATAAAAACCCGTGCAGCCCTGGCAAAGTAGTGAAAAACCTTTCCTGAATCATGTTAAAGCATCATGAAAAGTTTGACGCCCGTTGGTTTAGCGGTTGCAGAGATTATCGCGAATAAGGTAGTTTTCCATTTAGCGACTTTTAGGAGTCTTGTAATGTGCAGCAACTTTTAAGCCTCTTGCTATCGTCGCTTGCAAGATGGTAGTTTTCCAGGCTCTTTCCAGGGTTGTTTTCCAAGTGACTTTCAGGTGTTTTGCAAACTCTGGTTTGAACTAATAGGTCGAGTCACTGCAAACAATTGTCATTCTCTCAAGGCGATGAAAAAGGGGATTCGTCCACTCCAATCACGTTCATGCTTTGAACTTATTACTAAATCATTTTTACTTAGTAAATAAAACATTCACCAAATTTTTAAAACCTGTTTATTAATAAATTCACGAGGGAAAAATGGCAAGAACCCATGTCAGCAAACAGCAGCTACGACAGCCATGATTCTACCTCTGAATCGGCGAAGACCACTACCCAGAATTCAAAGCAAAGTAGATTGCACCAGATTGGCTAGATCTGAAAATACGCCTGAAAAAACGTGTAACAGACGGCTGACAGACACAAATGCGTGAAAGTCGCTAATGGGAAAACGAGTGTGTTTTTCAAACACACACCAAAATGTCGCAGACTCTTAACACTAAAGAGATGCTAAATGGAAAACAGACTATATACACACATTCTCTTTTATAATTATCTGCTCATCGAAAGAATACCGCCAATCAGTGTCAAGAGCTTATTGATTGGAATGTCCTGGAAGAAAAGAGCAGAGCCAGAATTTACATTGTTGTCAGTGTTGTCATTATAAGCTCTTGTCATTGTTAAATGTGTTAAACATTATTATGCTGTATCCAACGAAAGTTGGAGTGGACTTGTCCTGTTAAACCTCCTACTTCAATTGTCAGACATTGTTGCCAAAGTAGAATCAACAATGTCTAACAATTGAAATAGGAAGTTTAACTGGACACACCCACTCCAACTTTCGTTGGACTGAGTATAGATTTATTAAATATTAAATGTAAAGGTATAAAAAGTAGCTTATTCACGTGGTTGTTTTTGTCAAGGAGAAAAATATTTTGAACTCACTGAAGCCAACATTTCTCTTGTGAAGCAAAAAAAGAAACTCAATGTTGTAATTTTTTCTTCATCATTTTTTCTCTGCTTACAGTAGAGAGACTTTGCAATAAGATCTACTTCCTGTAAACCAATTGAAAATAAAATTGGTAGTTTTTGTCACAGGGCGCTATAATTCTTCCAGTGCTTTAAGTTTCGTTTTTACTTTCGTCAATCACCTTTTCGCTTATTTTGCAACATCTGAACAACATGGCGACGTCAATGTACTAAGGAGAGGTGTGCTAAACACTGACTGCATTCACCATCCTTGTCAACTTTGGCTCAGATTCACTCAGACTATTCTTAGATATCAAGTGACCATGTGAGAAGTTCTAACAAGATGTTCTGAATTCCAAAGGCACCTTAAATATACAAGTATAAGCAATAAAAAAATTCTGGATTACATCAATCAATAACCACTGTAATGTGGCATCATGGTGTCATTTAACAACTGTCCTTGTAATGCTGGTAGTTCTTCATAGAGGGCGTCATGTGAAAAAGTGGTTACACATTTTCTATATGGAAATCTCATATTCCGAAGTCTCTCTACTGTACGCGTCTCTGGTTGTAATCCAGACGGAGGTTGCTGACCAGCAACAACTTTGTTCCGATTGGACAACACGGAAACACATGGAACTCTTTCGCTGAACAGAGTATAATACACTCTAACCCGTTTAATACGAAATCCTACGGAACCAAAAATCTTTTCGTAATATCCGAGTTTCGTAATATCAGAGAAAGACAAAAAATAGACAATTTATATTTTATTGTTATTCTGTTATCATGGTTATTGTTAACAAAATAATCTCTTATCATAGTTTGCTTACTCTTAACAATTAATTTTTTGCTTACATAATCGTTCCATTTATAACAGTATTTTAACAATTCATCCAAAGCATCATCTTAATTCATCAAAAACGCATCCTTTAAGAAAATACACAAAAAAGAAAAAAAGTTGCAAGTTTGCATGCTCAATTTCTTATGGAAATTTGCGGGCCTCAATTAGATTTATTAGTAATGCATGGCTGAAATGGAGTAGCCGAAAGTATCGATGTTCAAAAAGTTTTGGCCATCGAATTTTCGATGCTTTTGCACCATCGATGTTTCATTTCGATTTTCTTAAACCCTTTTGAAATCATTATCTATTGATATTGAATAATTATTTATGTTAATGTATTTATGGTAATGAAGGAACACGTATATATACTAGGACATTTATTATTTCCAAATAATACATGGACTTAGAAATTATAAAAAGTTGATGTTTTGCAATATTTATAATCTTTATAGAGCTTCAAAAATTTGGTTAATGCTAACTATCCACACAATCGCAAGTCCACAAGGCGACTTAGATTTTTCGTTTCTTGCGCTGGGTTGGAGTTTTTTTTTTTTTTAAGGTTTGTGTGTGGTTAACAATAAAAGTTGTAAGGTTTGTAAGGCCAGAAGAGAAGAGTGTCATTAACAAATGGAATTTTTCTCCTGCGCTCAATGCAGGAAAACTAAACATTTTTCTCTACATAAAAGTAAAGCTATGAGGGTGTTAATTCTTCTGTGAGGTGTTTAGGGAGGTTTTTTCTTTCTTTTACGGTAACCCACATTCACTTGATTTCTGCGTGTGGTAGCCTGTGGAGGGGTTTATAAAGTTTTCACTTTCGTTAACTGCTTCGTGTTCTAATTGAATGTTTTCCAAGTCATCAATATGCAGTTAAATCTGCACAACCCAGTTTACTGTTTCTTCATTCCTGCATTGCACGGGGACTATAAACCACGTTCTGTCTTCAGGGCAAACGCTGCAGACAACCCATCGGATAAATTTCATCTTTTGGCCATGCTCTTACTTTCTTAATCAGCACTATTTCATCCATCTGGATAACCTTGCCTGGATCTCTGATTTTCCGAGAAGAATACTTCACGACGGCGATGCACATCACCTCCATAGTTGACCCAGATGACAGCAGTTGGGGGCGAGATACCGAACAAAGTAGCTGCTGTAAGCTGTGGACACTCAATGCAAAACCAGTACCAAAGAAGTCTAAGATTTGACGCCAAGACAAATTGCCACTGCGGCCATGGAAAGTGTTTTCCCGCATCTGTGTGGGTTTGCCTCCAGTTGATGCAACGGTAGTTAACAATGTTGGTGGGACGCTTTCGTTGGAGAGTCATGAGTCCGCAAGAGAACTCACAACAAGCTTCCACGGGTATCAAACCCAGCCAACACTTCTATAGTGGTCTGTTTTGCCTACTGAAAGCTGCTCAATGAGCAGAAGCTTTATTCCGTTCTAGCATAAGCGATTTTCCAGTAGACAAAATTGGTTCCTAAAGAAGCATTTGCGGCGGCCTACCAATCATGGTGTCAGCATTGTGAAAAATGTCTATGTGTAAAGGTTGACTATGTGGACAAATTATGGGGGTTTCAGCTTTCTAGGGTCAATAGTTTTTCAAAAATAAATTAGGAGACTTTAGAACTTGAACACACCTCGTAAAATCGTGTGCTTAATCACTCCTACCACAATCACTTCTACTCCTACTAAGCCACAATGTGAAAGGCTTGAAAGTTGCCACTGAGCAATTATAGCTGATAAGGATGTGCTTAAAATGTTAATACAAAAAAATTTAAAAATTTAAGTAATTAAAATGACTATAAAAATGAGTGCTATGTTAAAGTCTTTTTTCCACGAATTTTTCTGAATTTTGTTATTTATTTATCACTTCTGCATTGATAAAACGCTTGAAATTTTTATTTATATAAATGACAAAAAAAAAAAAAAAAAAATTGGTTTTTGGCTCTTTCTTTATGTATATTGGCCATCAAAATGACAGTTTTAGTTTTAAAAAAGACTTTTAAAGATATAAATTGTATGAAGATTTTTTTTTTTTTTTTTTTTTTTTTATAAAATGAATAGTGGCACTCCCATGGGATCATGCCTCAGTTCGATAATGGCTGAGATTTTCCTTAAAAGTTTCTAAAAAAGAAGAAAAGTGCTGCTGAAACATTCTAAAAAACTCTGGTAACTATTTTCCCGACACTTGGTTCCGGTATATCGATGACATTCTTGCCATTTTCGATACCAATGTTTGTGATGTAAATAATTTCGTTCAACACATCAATAGCTTCTTTCCCGCGATCAAGTTTACTTTCGAAATGGAAGAGAATAATAAGCTGCCCTTTTTGGATATTTTAATTATTAGCAATAATAACTCATTTATCTTTTGACGTTTTTCGAAAACCAACCAATAAACTAAATTACATTCCCATTGATTCTAGTCACCCCTGAGACCAAAAAGTTTCCACGTTTATCTTTATGATCGATAGAGCCCTCAATCTTCCCCTAAGTAAAAACGCTTTTAAGCACGAAATCTCCTTAATTAAAAATATTGCTATAAAAAATGGTTACAGCTCTAGAACTGTTGTAGACCTGTTAAGAAAAAGGAAATTCAAAAAGTTTATTTCAGACACAACCTCCTTACACACCGTTAAAGAAAAGAAAAAAATTATCTCCCTACCCTATAATAAGTTTTTTATTAAAGGACTTAATTCGATCTTTAAACCACATAACATTTCTTTATCTTTTAGCAATCCGAACCAAATAAGATATTTATTGGATAATCCCAAAGACAAAGTATCACACCTCCAGAGGTCTGGAATCTATGAAGCCCACTGTTTCCATTGCCCAATGGTTTACAAAGGTCAAACGAACACAGTTTATCAACCAGATTTAAAGAACACATAGACCACAGAAGATTCGGGAGAAGCAACCTTTCCGCCATAGCAAAACAGTCCATCGAGACTGGACATGATTTTTCTATCGATAATTTAAAATTGTTACAATCAATAAATAAAAAACACCTGCTGGATGCTTTTGAAAGTACGGCCATACAAAAAACCAATAACAATTTACTACTAAATTCAGACTTGGGTCCCATTGGCGACTCAGCATTAATCCAATGGTGGACCCAACTGCCCAATCATTAATTTGTCCCCTTCTGGTGTAATTTCTCTGATTGGCCTAAAACCGTGGTCTTTTCGCTATATAAATTCAGTTTTTCTGCTTTCAAGTCAGTTCACTCGATTCCCCCTAGTGTACTCCTTGGTCCCTGCTGAATGATGATAGCCTTGCTGTCAAAAAGCGCTTCCAGGTTCAGGTTGTATTTTTCCTTAATTTTTGTGGTGGTGAAAGAGTTTTTTATTTCTTTTATTTTTATATATAAATTGTATGTTTTGCCAAGCTAGGGAGATGAGGACAAAACATTTACATCATCCCAATTGTGAAATATGTAATAATCGAGCCTGAAAAATCCACACACAATGATCATATTTGCCGTAGAAATACGTAAAAAGCCGTAGAAATGTCGTTGTGCAACGATATCCGATCGCCCTGTATAAAATTTTCGGTTATCTATTTTTCCAAAGCGCAGTTTAAGCCTCTCCTTCAAAATTACGGATAATGCGGTTTTCTCATCAGTAAATCCAATTTTTTTCTTTCAGATTCACCAGTATATTTTCAATGGTGGGAAAATTACCTTCTCGGTGAATCTCTGATATCGTTGATTGTATAACTGATAGTTCGAAATCGTCTAAATTCGTCACTGTAGCCTGTCTCGGTCTCTTCTTACAGAGTGTCATGAAGCGGGAAGAGCTCTCTGTCGGATCGAAAGCATTTGCTCCATTGATGATCGCTTTCACAGTATTATATGAAACTTTAGTGGCCTCAAAGGTGTCCGGCAATAACACATTTGGCTCTTATCTGGTTCATTTGTCTTCATGTAAGAAAAAACATTTCAGATTATCTCCCTAGCTTGGCAATTAAGCGATTTTCCGCAACCAAGTTTAGAAGTTGTAGAATCGCATGGCAACGCTGTAACGCTCCGGTTCTACGGACAACGTACAGTACATTAATTTTGT
>JAHWFO010098624.1:1456025-1531126 GCA_023313115.1 Rhysida immarginata | reverse complement strand
TGTTAATTATTATTTAATTTTTCAGTTGTATTTATTAACTATTTATTGCATTCCAGGGTTTTTGTGTCTCGTCCTCTTCTCTTATAAATATCCATTCTCTATTAAAAATAAATAATAGCAATTATCATATCTCATAAGAAAATGGTGTACATTGTTTATTAAAAAAAAAAAAAAAAAAGGGTTATTAAATTTTATTTACATCTGCTAGCTTTCCTGAGATTGGAAAAAAGATGCCGTCTCATGAGTGTATTCCATTGCGAACTTTCTCTTTCAAACGGTTGGCACCAACAGTTGCCATGGAGATAGGAAAGGGATGCCATCGCAGTGACCTTCAGCAACCAATCAGAGCTCAAGAAAAAGGGATGACCAGAGCAAATCCTGTTTTAGAAACGCGATCAACACATCTGGATGTTGTCCCTCTATCATCGTGTTTTTGGCCGCTTTTCGGCCGAAGCCCCGCCTCTCATCGCGATAATCACTGCTGTCTGAACAAGGCTTTAGAGGGGTATCTGGGGGGTGCAGCCCCCCAGTCTTTTAAAAGATAAAATCACTTTCCTTGGTCGCATGATCAGTCATCGCGCGATCAGTGATTTACCGCCCGCAGTGATTTATTGCCAACAGTGATTTACCGCCCACAGGTAGTAGAAAGGGAGTTAAAAGTTTCCTTGGATGATCGTGTCACAGTCGCTTTCAGTTTACGGATTCAGTTGTCGCGCAATTGTGCGGATAGTAAAAATTTACCCTTTCTTTTGTCGAACAATCAAATTTAGCCAGCTAAAACCACATAAAAACAGCAATCGCGATGATCCTTTTGCCTACATGGGTGCGCACGCACACTGAAAATATGGCGTTATGTTAACGTTTGTTTGTAAACTTGTGTGAGATCTATAACAATTGCTTTCCAATTTTGTGAAAAACCACAAATACTATTCTAAAGTCTTTATTCTCTTTTTGTGATAAATTATTTTTATTTTAAAATAAAGAGTCGTTTGTAGCGTTTTTGCCAGAGGTTGTAGAATGGCGCTGTATAATAGACAGGACCCTCTGTAGATTACAGAAGGTCCTGAGTGTAGTGTCATAGAGCCTACAAAAATAAATAAATAAATAAATAAAATTTTAAAAAAACCCTCACCTCGCTAATCCTTCACTGTTCATTGTGTAGCTCTTCCTGACATCTCGGCCTTGTCCTTAAGCTCTTGTAGAGTCTTTTTTTTTCTCTTCCTGATATCAAAATCCTACCATCGACGTCGAGAGAAACAAGAGTCGATCGATCGCCGCCGATCTTATAGAATTTAAAAAGCAGCTCTTATACTCAAAAAGTTCAGCTTTGTTATATAGAATCAGTCACCGGAAAGCAAAGAATTCTTATTTCATGTATATTTCCAATAAGAAAATCATAGTGTAGTTTTCATTAGGCTATGGGAAAAACAAAACTCCCATTCTTTTTTACACCGTGCTCATGGCCGAGCATGGACCAATCAGATCGCAGTTGACGGAATTGTTTGCTATTAAACACTACAAAACCAATTTTGATCAGAGCATATACAGTATGAAGGTTTTATTACAGTTAAATGAGAGCTAATTATGGAAAATTAATGGCAATATGAAAAAGGCAAATTAAATGTTGAAAACGGCTCCTTTTAATTCCTCTTCACGCCAGTAGATGGCGATGAACGTTTCCATGGAAACCAACAACAAATAAATGGATTCCAATGGATGAAACAAGCAGGAGGTTATGAGGCCCCAGATAAAAGGTTAATTCAACCGCCGATAAAAAGTAATTTTATGTTACGAATTTAATAATAATTTTTATGCCTCTTTGAAACTGTTTCAGATTTTTAGAACAGTCTTGGAAAATGTTGAACGACGATGAAGAAACAGAAAATGGAAACGTAAATATAATTTGTAGCAGTAAACATAAGAGACTCCACCGATTTTGACACATATATATACACTACGAGTAGCTTTTACCAAATTAATGACCCATACAAAGCCATTCGACACATTTCTCAAAATTTTCCGAGAAAAAAAAATTCATAAAGTTCATTTAATTTCCTATACATTATAAATGCCCGCTCAAGTGGTCCAGTGGTAAAACGCTAGAATGCTATTTTGCAGACACGGGTTCAAATCCCGTCTTCGATAATTTTTTTTTATCTTAGTTAACTTGTTTCACATGTATGGGAATGTGTAATTCATTTACTAGCCTGAATGTATTTCCGATTTACCAATTTGCTACCATCAAGTTTGTTGTTTTTTTTTTTTTTTTTTTTTTTTTTTTTATAAAAAACCATGTAAGAATTTTTCTAATTAATGATCCACAGAGATAAATGATCATTTAAAAAAAAAAGTTTATTTATCCACATTTAATAATTTTATAAATTTTGCAACTTTTGGGACGACATTTAACTCGCACAAAGGTTAAATAATTATTGCACCATGTACTTACAATTAAATATAATGCATTATATTTAATAATAATAATAAACCATTAAGGAATGACATAACCAAGTACCGAAAGGTTAACTAAACCATTCGCGGAACCATATTTTAAACCGCCCTATGTTCATATTGCAAGTTTCTATACCATAATGATCCATTAACCATGTACCTTTGAACCAATTTGGATTATCATTAATTTTACGTTATATTCATTCATGAGACATCATTCCAAGTTGTTTGATATATTACATGCCATATTTTAGCATTGAAAGTTCCAATTAACCATAATGGTTCCACTAAACCAGGTTCCTTGAAACCAATTTCGACTATCATTAACTTTACATTATATTAATTCATGACACATAATTCCAAGGCTTTTGATACATTACATGCCATATTTTACTATTGAAAACATTTGAGGGTGTCAAAAGGGTACCATTAGAGCACGTGCCATTATTTCGATTTCAACCATTTTCAAAATGGTTCATTCCCGGAACCATATTTATTAATTGGCGAAAATCTCGTCCATATCCGCTTCAATCTCGTCATTACGATTTGTTTGATATACGAGGGGAGTTCAATAAGTAATGAAACACATTTTTTTTCTCCGCCAAATTTGGTTGATGGACATTTCTTGTGGAACATTTTCAAACATTTCCGCTTCGTCTCGTAAAGTTTCATTGACGTCCGATATGTGACAGCGCTATAGTGAGCTGTTAAAGTGGCGTCTACAGTGGAAGTGCGTTCCAAACAACGGGCAGTGATTGAGTTTCTTTTGGTGGAAAACCAGGGCATCTCAGATATTCATAGGCGCTTGCAGAATGTCCACGGTGATATGTCCAAGAATATTTTTAGAAAATGTGTATTCTTGAGCTATGTGTATTTAGCCTGCAGGCCGGAAACGAAGGAAAAATGATTTTAATAAGAAATCTCTTGTTAAATTCTGAAATAACGATCGCCAAGTGCATAGTCGACTGCTCTTGAATTGTAGACAAGAATAAGGCAGTTGTCGATGGTCAAAGTCTACACTAGAAAATCGATGGTGTCGAGTTCTGTACACTGTAGACTCTGTAGACAAGTATACAAGTCTACACTGTCGACAAGTCGTGTTCATGCTAGCTCGAATCGACAAATGCGTCATTAACCACGTGATCATCAACACTTGTCGACAGTCGACTGCTTGTCGATGAGCTCAGCCTAGACCCCCTGAATTCACCTCTGGCAGTGGACAAAAGCACGGTGAGTCGTTGGGCAAAGCGTGTGTCATCATCGCCGCAAGGTCAAGCAAAACTGTCTGATCTCCCGCGAGCTGGCCGGCCGTGCACAGCTCTGACTCCTGCAGTGTCGGAACATGCGAACACTCTCATTCGAGCAGATCGACGGATTTTCATCTGTTTGGCCCAAAGAAGAACGCAATCCGTGGGACGCACAACGTGGATGATGCAGCAGTTATTGATGCAGCACCACGTTGGCTCCGACATCAACCAGTGGAATGGTACCGTGCAGGTGTACAGGCCCTCACTTCAAGGTGGCGTAAAGCCGTAGCATTGAATGGAGATTACGTTGAAAAATGGTGTTGTGTAGCTAAAAGATTGGGGAATAACATGATATATTTGAATGTTGAATAAAACAACCCCCTTTTCAGAAAAAAATGTGTTGCATTACTTATTGAACTCCCCTCGTATTACTTAATATATCTCTCCATTGAAAATTTCTTGATGGGGTCGTGAAGGTACCAATTGTGCACGTGCTATTGAACGGATTTAGATAATTTTTGTGAATGGTTCGTGCCATGTACTATATTTATCGACTGACGAAAATGTTAATGAATAACCCCTTCTATCTCGTCATTACGATTTGTTTGATATATTACTTAATATTCTTCCCATTGAAAATTGCTTTGCAGGAAAATTGAGTTACCATTTGTGCATGTGCCAATGAACCGATCTAGAAATGCAAGGTTGTCGAATGGTATTTCGAGACAAAATCACCTGTAACCGTGCAAAGAAAGTTCCGGAAGGAGTATAAGTGTCGAGACGCACCAGGCAGGCAAGCAATCATGGATTTTGTCAAGCAATTTCGTGCCACTGGATGTGTTAAAGGCAAGAAAAAAGGCGGGAGCGAAGCTCGTGTTCGAACGGCCGAAGTTGTCGAAAATGTTCGCACAAGTTTCGTCGATTCCCCTACTAAAAAATCTGTTCGCCGCCTATCCATTGAAGAAGGGTTGTCGTATACCACGACGTGGCGAATTTTGAGAAAGGATTTACACCTGTTCCCGTATATGATCCATGTTTATCAGGAATTAACAGACACTGGAAGACAGAAGCGACAACAATGTGCGATGGAGTTTGGAGCAGAAATGGAAGCCAATCAGGACATTGTGGACAACCTGTGGGTGTCAGATGAGGCCTTCTTCCATCTGTCAGGTGACGTTAATAAACACAATGTTCGTTTTGGGGTTCCCAGCACCCTCATGAGATCCATAAGTCACCTCTTCATCCACGAAAGGTTATGGCTTGGTGCGCGATTTCCAAAAGAGGCATCACTGGTCCATTCTTTTTTGAGGGCACTGTAACGTCACAGGCTTACCTTAACATGTTGGAAACCTTCTTCATCCCCGAGCTGCGAAGGAGGCGTATACCGCTTCGACATCAATGGTTTCAACAGGATGGGGCTAGGCTTCACACCACTAATGAAGTGCTAGACTTTCTCAATCAGAAATTCGGAAATCGTGTCATTTCAAACAGGTTTCCAGATCGATTCGGGGGTGGCTTTCTTTGGCCCCCTACGAGTCCTGACCTAAACCCATGTGATTTTTATCTCTGGGGGTTCCTTAAAGACAGTGTGTTCACTACAGCACCAAGAACCCTAGACCAGCTGCGACAAAGCATCGTCAACTGCTGCACCCTTGTGGATAGAGTTATGAACAACTTCACCATTCGGCTGCGAGCAGTTCAAAACGTTCTTGGTGGCCACATTGAGCATATCATCAAGACTTTTCCACGGGAATAAAAACTCCGAACTGCCTAAAATATCATACTGAAATGCTAAGTTTGTAAACATTAATGGGTCAATAAATCATAGTACTGAAATGGTCAGAAATTGACTGAATCACCCTGTATGACCATCAAAGTCTTAGCTCGGCCGTATCAACTTTTCAGAATTTTTTGTGGACCCCTTCAAGTCGAATTCACGTGTTAAAACAGTGAGTGTAAAGAATACAAAGATAATGGCATGTCATATAACAATCGATTTATCAAGAAGGAATGTATTGTTACTTTCTGTTCATCTTTTAAGCATTACTCTCATCGGCGCGCGCACGTGAAATCGCTTTGTCGACGCACGATTGATCAAGTGCTCATAATCTATATTAAGTAGCCGAAGAATGGAGCTACTTATTGGTTCTTTAATGTCTTAACTGTGTACCCCTTCATAATTTCTACATTTTTTGAGGTAGAAAGTTGAAATTCGGAATGTATCTTCTTATGGGGATGCCCATCTTTACTATTTAGTTTGGTTTTGATTGGTACACAGGGAGCAGAATTACTGGGGGGGGGGGATTCAGGGAGGTCAACATATGTGTGTGTTATTTAGGTACGTAAAGGCGCGAAATTCGGTATCCAGATTCCTCTAGGCAAGATGTACAGTACTATGAAGTTTAGCCTCAATTGTTCCAGGGGGTCGGATTTGGGGGGGTTGCAGTCACTTGGTCCTTATAACTATGGCAACATATGGCATGTTATATCTCATACGTTCGGAAATGATGAAAAAGGAAAGAAGATACGAGGTTTTTTTACATTTTATACATATTACGTTCGAGAAAATCGTTATTCTTGATTAAAAAACTTGGGGAGAGGTAAAAAGTGCAGATAAAGGGGTAAAAATAGATGACCGCAGGATCTGCCCCTTGCCTTCCCCTACTCGGGGGGGGGGGGAGGGTTCTTTTTAATAAATGTATACATCTATTTCTGCTTCACTGTTAAAGCTCCTCCTTGGAATGTTTACAAGATTTTATTTTTCATCAACCCGACGGTTTATGGACATTGTTTGGAAGCTGTACATTGTTATTTCGCTGTGCTAAGGCAGGGTAGCACAGCTACTGCGAACTGCTGCAATGACAATGAGCACGTGTGTAAGGCAGATTTGGTTTTGTTGAGGTATTCGTTCTTATGTTTTCGGACCGAGCAGGAGGTCAGGAACAGCATGGAAATAGAACGGAAAAAGACGACATTATATTGAATTTTATCAATATCGAAAGTAAAACTGGGGGGGGGGGATGCTGCAGTTCCACAGTGTCTATGGATGAGCCGCCACTGACGGCAAGTTAACTTCACACAGAGTTGAGCCAAAAGTTAATTCCATGTGCTATCAGACTAATATTCTAACCTCCATATTTATCTGTGACATCCTCGGTTTGTACAGTATAAAGATAAACAAGACAAGATGTTGAGTAACACCGCCGCATCAATTCACCTGTTCCTGGAACGCATGCAAGAAGATACCGGAATCCGCTCCATTGCATTCAGCGACATACCCGTAAATTCGTCGGATGCATCGCCTATGGATTTTTGTTGCTTCAGGCTACTTAAATGGGCACTCGGAAAGAGAGGACTCTGAACAGTGGAAGATCTTTGGAAAGCGAGTCAACTGAAGTAGTTATGAATTGATCTTGGTGTTCTGTGTTCCAGCCTTTTGCAGTGGAAACTGTGATGCATGGCTACCAGATTGAACACACTCGATGGTGGCGAAAGGGGTTTCCATCTTTTCAGGCCCTCTGCAACCCTTTGTACTGTCCATTCTATTATTGTAGGGTAGTGTAGTAATCTATCGATAAAATTTTTCTGTATTTTTTAAAAATTATCTTCGTTACCATTGATCAGTTTTCAGGTGCTAAACTAATTGCAGTTACATGTACTTAATTTATAGGAAAGCTTGCAACCCATTCATGGTGAAATGTTTGTAAGAACCCGAGAAGAAGAGAAAAATAAAAATATCAATGCATTGCAGACCTTGCAGACATTGGAAAGAGATTTAATCGAGGTTAATTTGAATTGTTTATCAGTTCTCAGTCATTAAAATGTTTTCTTAATTTAACGTGGTTTTTAATTTTGTTTTAGAGACGGGCACAAATCTGTTCTACTGCAAAGATGGAAAAGTTTAAAAAATCAGGCAGTAAGAAAAGGGATAGATTAAAGATGGATGGGCACAACAGCAAAAGAACGGAATTTATTGAAAAGCTTTGGGAAGAATGTTGGATTCTTTGGAAGCATTTAAAAACGACGGATAAAAATTCTTCAAGTCAACCATGTAAATCTTGTACTTTAGTTATTAAGTTTTTGCAGCATTTGATACATTTTGCCAATTTTTTTTTAAAAAAAGACTTTTAAATGCCTTAGATGTTTTAAGAAAATTGGCTAGTGCACATAATAAATTATTCAGAATACTTAACAATTTATATTCTGATGATAAGAGGGATAAATTCGTTGAAGTTAAGAAAAATCATTTTGATCTTTATACAGAAGCAGGTAAGTGTTTTGTAATTGGATTGGAGAATCATCAATAAAAATTTATTTCCTGTTTTACCAGTCTTTTTCTTTTTTTTTTTTTTTTGCTTCATGCTAATTTTTATATCTAGTGTTTTCTTAATGCAGATTTAGCAGATTTTAATAATGAGATTCATACTGGAGAGAAAAATTTTTCATCTCAAACAGCACAAAATATTTCAGCATTTACTAAAAAAGATCGGAGCACATCAACTTTACCTTTAGAAGAAATGCAGGTAAATAAGATAGACTCCAAAATCCTCTTTTCATTTCGTTGCATTATTTCCTTATTGGGAATGTGCATACTTAAAGGGCACAATAAGTGTAGGTCAGATATATGGAGAGAATCAGATGTTCCTTTCATTGCAAGTAGTCTTAAAGTATCTGTTACACACTAATAAACAATCCTTCTCCAATACAGGGTGTTCACAAAGTCCGGATCTGATATATTTGTAAAATACGTGTACAGGGGTGCGGTAAATGGCAAAATACTCTAAATACAAATGTTCAATATGCCCCTCTCCCGCTGCACGACACACATCCAGGTGATAATCAAACTCCTTCCAGCATATCCAGTGTAACACCATTGAGCCCTGCAGCTATTCGGTTTTTAAGGTCTTTAACAAAAATAACATCCTCGTTGAAGCCACACAGAAAAAAAACCACTCGCTTTGAGATCATGGGATCTCGACGGCCACGCACAAAGGGCTAAGTCTCTGTTACCCTTGCGGCCAATCCACCTTTGAGGGACTCACTGTTCTCTCCCAAGGCACCTTAGAGATCTCTACCGGGAATAAAAAAAAATTTGATAACATCCTCTTTTGAATGGTGAGAGGGTCATTCTCCTAAAATAAACAGTTCACGTACTACAGCCTTTGGAAATCGGATCTGGACTTTGTGAACACCCTGTACTTAAAATTACTTACCGGTGTCACATTGTTTAGGATGTACAGTTGAACCTCGACATCTCAAAAAGTAACCTTCTCTTATTCTCACAGTACCTTTATTAATCTGAAAATCTTGATTCAAAAGTAATCCTTCATACCTTGAATTTTTTTCTGTTTTGAGATATCGAGGTTCGCCTGTATGAGGAAAAAGTTCTGCTGTGATAGGTTCTCATACACTATCTTACACTACCTCATAATAATGGAATAGACACTTCCTAATTTATATGAAAATCTGACTTGTGCATTCGAACCCATGCTCACACATCAAACCTGATGTGATCTTATAGAGTTAGTGCGGTAACTTGCTTGTGTAATGCAGTGACCATCAATAAAGAGACATGTCATTTCATATTTTTCCCATGCTAAAAGTATAAAACATCGGTAACAAGTGACATCTGTCCGAGGCTATTGATAAGTGAGGCTATTGATGCATGATGGGATGTTAAGTAGTAACACCGAAGCAAAGTATTGATGTTATAATGTGTAAATAATATTGATGGCATCTGCTGTTCGCTGATATGTTCTATGGTGGTTTTCGCTCATCTATTTCCTCGTTGCAAAAGAAAAGACAAAAAGATTTTGAATGGATCTCAAGACATTAATTTTTGCGCTGGGTTAGCTGACTGGACACAGACAATCAGAAAATCTACTAACGGAACGTGCCACCTTTAACATTATGTTTTGATTTGAACATCTGGCAGAACTTAATGAATCGAAACTATGAATCCCACGAATCGAAACTGACAGCACCATTACAATGAAACACCCATCTTAACTTCTCCTATGAAACACCCAATATCCCACATTACATGCAAATTTAATAATTATGTCTCTGTGTAACGTCGTGATAGATGGAAAACAGCTCAACAAAAGGAAATGAATGGTGTAACAGTGATCCTTTAAAATCAGAAAAAGAAAAAAAAGTCACAAGGTACAAGAAATGACTGTATGGCAGGTGTAATAAAATCTCATTAAATTGGAGATGCTGCAATTGTGTCTGGATGAGCATTATCATGGTAGAGAATTGAGTTTTTCGCAAAGTTTCAACACATTGATCAGAATTTACAGTCAGGACACATTGCAGAAACTTTGTGGACTATGCCATCCTAGTTCCAGAAAATGGTCATGAATGGTGACTGAATTTTTGGGGATTAGGTGAGCCTGCCTGTCTGTACTCCATTGACTGTCACTTGTTTTCATGGTCATAATGATATGACTAGGGTTCATCAGCAGTGACAATCCAGTGGAGAGAGTCATTGCCTTCCTGTGCATAATTGAGTCAAAAGTTCCAGACAAATCTGTTTCTGCTGCTATTATATTTCGGGCAAAAGCGTTCTTGGCACTCCATAGTGAACATGTTTTCCTGTAGCCAAGAAAGGTATGGATAATGTGGTGGAGTCGCTCAAATGATATCCCAACTCTTGCAATGATGTCTGTCTGCTTGACATGGTGACTGATGCAGATCAGCTCAGAAAATGAGTATTTGATGTTGTGCATCTATGGCTATTTGTTGCAAGTCTTACACTGCGGGGCTGGTCATGCATGAATTGCTGTCTTTGACAGTCCTTGCCCACTTTCTACCAGTGCTTATATCCACTCGTATGTTGCTGTAGACAACAATCAGCCTTCGGTGATGACTATGGGTGCACACCCTCCATGGTGAGGAATTCAATCACAGCACGTTGTTTCAACCAAAATTCCGCATATGCTTTCATTTTCTTAATTGCTCTGCACATCATGACATTGTCGATGGGTTCCGCTAGATGTTGTTGATAGTTAATAAGTCAGGTTTTCTGTTTATATTGGTTTCATGTCTGTATCTTGCAAATTTCTGAAACTATTGCATAGGACACAACTTAGCAAAAACGCCCTTGTGATTTTCAATCTTACACTTTTATAAGATAGTTTATCATTAAAAATAATGTTTTAATTTATTGCGTATTTTTTTCATATGCTTTACTATAAAAATTATTTTGCATGAGATGGTTAATGTTTTTCCCCCCGATATTTTTAATTTTCTTATAATGATTAAAAGGCAACAGAATATGAGAAAATAGCTAATATTCACAGAGACATGGCTACCATCATCGCAGATTATTGGTACTTACTTTAATATTTAAATCAGTTTATAGATTATTTACCATGTAATTGACAATTTTTTAAGTTAATAATATAGTTGCTTATCTAGGAGTGCTTTTAACCAGCAGCTGGAAGTGATACGGAATCAATTGCAACAAATTCAGCAGCATACGAGATCTTTAAAAAGGCATCAAAGCACTGGTTTGGAATGCTTTTGTTATATTTGTTTTCTCAATGTTATAAGCTTGTGCAAGCAAATAACCATTAACTGTTTTTGTATGAATGTAATTACAGTTACTGGGCATATACCGAGTGGCCAGGTTATTATAACCACCTGAGGCAAATTAGCTATGATTTCGCACTGAAGTTGCTAGAGGTCATAACTAGGGAAACGGATTGTTTACCATGACAGAAGAAGTGATTTGTTTTTGAAGATATGGGTAAAGACGTGATTTAACAGCCTTTAAACATGGGATGATTGTTGGTGCCCAGAGCCATGGAGCAAGTATCAGCAAAACAGCTGCATTCGTTAAATGTTCAAGAGCAGCTGGAAAATGTTCAGCCGAAAAACTAGGTCTTTTGGTACGAGTTGTGGGCGTCAGCGACTAGTCAATGTTCGGGCAGATTGGATAGTGGCAAGACTGGTACAAGATAACAGAAGGGCAACAGTGCATCAAATTACAGCAGATCTTAATCTGGAATCCTCTCAAATGATCTCTGAACGCACTGTTTGCTGTACACCGCATTGTCTGGGATATGAAAGCCGAAGGCCAGTTGGAACACTTATGCTGTCTGCAGTTAGGATAAAATGTCTCCAATTCGCACAGGAACACAAGGATTGGACAGTCGAGCATTGGAAAAAAATCATTTGGTCCGATGAATCATGTTTCCAGTTACATCTTGCAGAGGGCAGAGCGAGAGTTTGGTGGAAACACCATGCACGAGTACAACCCTTTTAGCTGGTGGGGGGGCAGTGTTATGGTTTGGGGCAAGTTTTACCTGACATGATTTGGGCCCTTTAATGCCTGTGGAACAACGTCTGAATAGCACAACATACCTAAGTATTGTTGCTGATCAAGTTCATCCTATCATGTTGATAGCATATCCCCATGGAGATGGCTTAATTCAACAAAACAATCTGCTCGCTTTGTACAGGATTGGTTTCAAGAATATGAGGGAGGCTTTACCTTGCTTAGGTGGCTACCACAATCACCAGATATCAATCCTATTGAGCATTTGTGGGACGAAGTTGAAAGAGCCATCAGGCAGCTGGTTCCACAGTCGTCAAATCTCACACAACTGGAGGGTGCTATTTATCAGGCATGGTGTCAGATTCCTCGCATCACCTTTGAACATCTCGTAGAGTCAATGCCAAGAAGAATCAGCAGTATTTAAGGCAAAAGGTGGTCCAACGAAGTACTGATGGGGTGATCATAATTATCTGGCCATTCAGTGTATAATCAGTAGAGACTAATGAATTATAGTGCCCGGCACGAAAGAAAAAGGAAACTGGCGCATGTGTAAAAGAATAAAACTCGTCCAACCAATCAGAAACGGAGAGGAATCAGGGCATTACTTACTATTGATGCCAGGAATAAGTATACCTTGTTTCCAGTCCGTTTCTGATGGTTGAACGAGTTTTATTCATTTACACATGCGCCAGTTTCCTTTTTCTTTCGTGCCAGGCACTATAAATAGATAATTAGATTAAATATGAAAATATAAGAGGATTATCCAGAAAGTAAGTTCTCGCCACCGTAATGCTCGAGTCATGCGTGGTGGGTGTGGTAATTTGTTGCCATAGTATTGGCGCCAATTTGAAAGCTCTGTGCCTTTCATCTGCTTCAGGGTGAGTGTGTTTACAATTTCTCAGAAATTCAAGACACCAGCTATTGAGACATTCAATACAGAATAAATGATGTGGTATGCTTACCCAGGGCATTGTATTGATTCGTGACAATGCATCCCCCCACTCTAGTGCTGCGACTCAAAATTCCCTCAAAGGTCATACCCTCTTATGGTCCAGACGTTGCACCAAGTGATTTCCACCCATTCAAACGTCTTTACCACAACCACAAGATGGTATGTGGTTAGCATCACGGTGGCATCTTTCTATGACAAGGGAATGTAAGAATGGTGGAAACTGCGTAGAACACTAGTATAAGGTGTTGGCTACAACAGAATGCCAGAAACTGTATATACTACCACTCTAACAATGAAAATGAAAACACTTTTCCACAAACAGTTTAATAAGGATATAACATGTATGTGGAAAAGTATTTGCATTTTTATAGTGTTAGTATATTCACATGCCAAAAGTCATGGGATAGCACCTAACGTGTGGGGCCTCCTCCAGTCTGGTGAAGTGCCACACTGTGACGTGGCATTGATTCCACAAGTCGGTGGAAGACATCTGAAGACATTGGCAACCATTCCGACTGGAGAGCTTCCCACAATTGCCCATTACAGAGCCTCCACCAGCTTGCACAGTGCATGCTTGACAACTTGGGTCCATGGCCTTCATGGGGTCTGTGCCACGCTCGAGCTCTACCATCAGCTCATGTAAGCTGGAATCGAGACTCATCAGACCAGGTCACACATTTCCAGTTGTCAAGTGTCCAGTCGATGTGTTCATGGGCCCAGGAGAGAACGTTGGTGACGATGTCTTGTGGTTAGCAAGGGCATCCTCGTGGGTCTTCTGCTTCCACATCCCATGGACACCACAGTTTGCATCGATACAGCTCTAGTATCACCCTGGTTAAAATCTGATGTCATCTGGCGTAGTGTCAGTTGCCTGTTAGCAGTGACCATCCTACTCAGATGCCGTTGATCCCGTTCATTGAGAAGGTGTGGTCGACCACTGCGTTGTCCATAGTGGGAGGTAATGCTGTCAAGTTGGTACTCTCGGTAGACTCTTTCTTGAAACTGTGGGCCGGGGGATGTTGAATTCTTGAGCCACCTACGATATTGAATGACCCATACGTTGTGCTACCAGGCCACGTTCGAACTCTGATAGCTCTTGTCGTGTAGCCATTGTCACTGAAACCTCACCTGTTACTCATGACAGTGTAACTAAACCTACTGACACTGATTTGCATATTTATACTGTTTGCACACGATGCTACTGCCACTTGAAAACTAGTCCACTGCTATCCCATGACTTTTGGCAGGTGAGTGCATAAGGTATGTTCTTCAAATACTAGCAGGCACCTTCACTAATGTACGAGTCTGTTTTTTAAGTAAGTAGAGTTTTGATATACAGCTTTTTCACGTTAATTTCGTCGTTTTTCACAATCATTTAGTCGTTTTTCACGAACATTTAGTCGTTTATAAATTACTATTGCATTTATATCATTGTAATTATATGCTATAATACTAATTATGGTAAGTAATTTTTTATATATTTTCAATCTGGAATATTATAAAAAGAAGACAACAGCAAGGATATATTAATAATAAAATATTTTTATTCATAATCCTTTCTACACTGGTGCTCAAAATTAACAGGACAAACACATTTTCGTGGATTTCTCTAAAACTACTGGACCGATTCCATTGAAATTTGGTAGGGTAATAGAATAAGCTATTACAATTTGGTAGGGTAAAAGAATAAGCTATGACGAATAATTATTGAACATTTAATAATTAATTAAAAACAGTAACTCCTTTTGATTAAAAAATAGAAAATAAAATAAATCTTAACAATAGATAATGAAAGTCACCCAATGTGGAGTGACTTTCATTATCAATGATACTCCACATTGGGTGACTTTCATTATCTATTGTTAAGATTTATTTTATTTTCTATTTTTTAATCAAAAGGAGTTTCTGTTTTTAATTAATTATTCAATATTACAACTCCTACTCTTATATAATTATTGAACATACATGTAAAAGAAGTATGATGTAACGCCATACATGATATACCCCTACCCCTCCAAAACGCCCTGTAACGCCGTCCAAAACATCCCCTCTCCCCCTTAAGCGTTACGTAATATATGGACGACCCCTTTGTTATAAAAATAAAACAAAAAAATTTGTATATTTTATGATTGTTTAAAATTATTATTAATATATTTCAATACATGTAAAAATGTTGCAAATTGTCTATAAATCTAGAAGGACTAAGGAAATGAAAATAGAAAGGAATATAAATAAAAATATTTTGTTATTAATATATCCTTGCTGTTGTCTTCTTTTTATAATATTCCAGATTGAAAATATATAAAAATTACTTACCATAATTAGTATTATAGCATATAATTGCAATGATATATATGCAATAGTAATTTATAAACGACTAAATGTGTGTGAAAGACGACTAAATGTTTGTGAAACATGACTAAATGTTTGTGAAAAACGACTAAATGATTGTGAAAAATGACGAAATCAACGTGAAAAAGCTGTAAAACAAAAAAACAAACAAAAAAAACAAGGACAATTTTTTTTTTTGCATCTTGAATTTTATATGAAAGCCTGGACCTTAATATGCTTTTCAACATAATTTCCACCTACATTAAGGCACTTATCGTATCGTACGACCAACTTCTGAATTCCATTCTCATAGAAATTGGCCAAGTGATTTGCTAACCACTCCAGCACAGATTTGCACAAACTAATCAATTAACCAGTGCTTTGACTTTCCTCAAGAGGTAGCGTATCGAAAGGGTAAGTTTTTAAGCCAAATTGTCACTGGTGACAAAACATAGCTTGCTCAAGTTGTACCGGAATCAAAACAACAACAGTCTATAGAATGGAGACATTCAACATCACAAAGTGAAGTTCAAGCAAGCAATTCCAGCCCGAGAAATCATGTGCATTGTGTTTTGGGTGATAACAACATTAAAACTGCCTTGCTGGAGTGGTTAGCAAATCAGGCGGCTGATTTCTATGAGAATGGAACTCAGAAGCTGGCCGTACGCTACAGTACATGCCTTAATATACGTAGGTGGAAATTATGTTGTAAAGCAGGTTAAGATCTAGGCTTATAAAAATAAAAGTATTTAAGAAAACTGTCCTTGGTTTGTTTTTTTTTCTTTATATCAAAACTATAAGGGTCGTACAAATGAAAACAAACATTTGTGTCGGGGAAAAAAAAAAGACGACGTGTAGGATCGTAATTTTTTGTTTTCAACAATTGCGAAACCCCACGTGCAAATTGAACAATAGGTTGCAAGTGTTGCATCACGTGAGAAAGAACGATGGCTCGCGCGTGATCGTTTCGTTCAAACAACAAAATGGAGTCAACGAAATAGGAGCAGAGCAGTAATTCGATTTTTGACATGTGAAGGAGTTTCAGTTTCTGAAATTTATCGTCGTATGCAGAACGTCTATGGAAATGACTGCCTAACCTTCACTCGTGTTTGGGCATGGAGCAAGAGGTTTTCGGAGGGACAGTCATCATTGCAAGATGATCAACGACCTGGACAAGCAAACCGCGCCATCACGGATGATTCCAAAGCCAAAATTGACGTTGTCTTAAAGGAAAACAGAAGAGTGACAATCGATGTCGTGATTGCTAAAACTGGCCTTAGTCGTGGAACTGTTCACTCCATTATCAGGAACCATCTGCACTACAGAAAAATCTTTGCACAATGGGTCCCACATCATTTGACATCAGAACAATTTGGAGTTCGAATGGCCATGTCCCTGCAACATTTGAATCGCTATGAACAGGAAGGAGAGAGTTTTCTCGACAGAATCGTTACAGGGGATGAAACTTGGTGCTCTCATTTCCAGCCCGAAAGCAAACGTCAAAGTCGTCAATGGAAGCATTATTGGTCACCACCCCCGAAAAAATCAAAAGCAATCGCAAACAGCACGGGGAAGGCACCGATCGCAAAGGCCCGATTTTACTGGACTTTCTTGAAAAAGGCACCACAGTTAACGCAGCACGATATGGGAAAACATTGAAGGCACTGCGACCATCAAATGCAAGCGTCCTGGACTTCTACAGAAGGAGTGCGTCTTCTCCACGACAACGCGCGTCCTCACACCTCGAAAGCAACGGTAGACCTCATCAAAGAGTTCAACTGGGAAGGAATGCAGCATCCACCTTACAGCCCTGACTTTATCTCCATGTGACTTTCACGTGTTTGGGGATCTCAAGAAACATGTGAAAGGGCGCAGGTTTCAGTCGGACGATGAAGTGAAGGAAGAGGTTTTGGAATGGTTCCACACGCAACCGAAAGGCTTCTTCCATAAAGAATTCCACGCCTTGTTACACAGTAGGATAAATGCCTTAACGCATTTGGAGAGTATTTTTAAATTCCTTGTATACACTTTGGATAAAATAAATAATTTTCGTTTTCATTTGTACGACCCTTATATATTCACTTAAAATGCACGCCTAGTACCTTTGTATTTTTTTTAATGTCCCGTTGGAACATACTTTCTGGACAACTCTTGTTGTTAATGAATTTTGTTTTTATGGCATTTTTTTTGGGAGGGGGGGGGGAGGATTTAGATTTGACACTCTAAACTCTTTGTTTAGATTTTTGTCTAACAGGTAGTCAGGTTTTAATAGGTTAAATTAAATTACATGTATTAAACAAATCAATTATAAAAATCAATTGATGGAGCATAAAGCTATCATTTTCTTACTAAATTATAAATCACTTACCTGATTAATTAAAAATCTTTCTGCTTTTGTTTTTTTTAAATTTTAATTTAAGTTTTTCTGATATCAACACTTCAGAATTTTTATCGCTATCGCCGATTCACTTGATTTTTGGTTTTAAATACACGGACATTACTTAAAAAGCACTTGTATCTCCTTTAAACTCAGTTATAAGTGATAAGTTTCAATTTATTGTTATATAGTTACTTCGCTGTCAAAGCAATTTACCGTTATTCAGAAAGAAAATCAAATTTTGTATACCATGATGGATGAGCTAAAGAAGGAGAACAATGTCAATCATTATAGATTCACTGAACTTGTGCAGAATATCGAAGAAAGGTTACTAGCCCTTTTTATTTTTTGTTATTAGAAGAAATAGAATAAAAAATAAATAAAAAATTGATCATACATTGTGTAATTGTGCCACCTTAATAATGTACCAGGTGCACCAGCAAAATCAGGATAATAGTTAATTCAAGTTTCTTACCACTGCTGGCTTTGGGGTAAGATGGATATAGGTGTTAAATATTTATAACTTCATAGCCTGCTAAACCGGCCAATTTATTGAGAATCACTGAGAAATAAAATCGTAGAGCAGCGATAATTGAAGCACTTAAGATGGGTGCTCATGACTGGTTGCGTTTGTTTCTTTGGAAATCTTAGATTGTTTGCAATATCGTATGAAGGTAGAAAGCCAGAGAAAAGTCTAAAGAAGGTTCTGCTAACCTAGCATGGCGATGTCATTCAAAAGAGAAGTGTGCAAAGACCCCAGCCATCATTCAGAGAGTCCAGATTTGAACCTCCTGGATTACTACGTACAACAATTGTGGACTTGTAAAAGTCCGGACATTGTATCCCTTTCAAGCTGCTGTGGAGACTTTGATAAGGAGCATTGAAGAGAGTATTCACACGCATTTGACCAAGAATCGAGGAAGCGATCATAGCGAGAAGGGATTATATTGAGTGACAAAATTGGCAGGAACTCATGAAATATAATACTTTTTTTGTGTGTGGAATCGCAAGTTGTATTTTCAAATAAACAGCGGTTTTGCAAAATGTTTGATTTGTCTGGATTTTTCTGGTGTACTCAGTATATTTGATGTCATAGCCATATTTAAATTCTCTAGTCCAGAAAAAACTTGCTAAGAACTAATTGACACTTGACAATCGGAGTATTTTAAATACAGGATTACTTTGTATAATTGTAATGTCGGAGGTGCAAACTATACACTGGAAAAATTTAGTGTTTTGGTTTATTTTTTAATCACTGTATGATAGTTACATAGAGCCAATTCACTGTCTGTTTATACAGTTCACAATACTGCCATCCATACTAAATAAATAAACTGCAGTATCTCCACAATTATTAGCTTCAAAATAATGCAGGTTTTAGTAAATAGAGCTAGGTCAACATGAAAATATTAATGAATTCTCAAACTGGTTAATTTTGTTAAAGTTCTTCTGATTTCTATACTTTGTATAATACTAAGTGGCCAAAAGTCACGGAAGGGTTATCCTATTTGAAGATATGCCGTGTACGACTCCCGAATGTTGCGGCCAGATGCAGCATATGGTGCTAATGTAGATACGATATCTGAGCAGTCTGTTACAGACAGGTGTGTAGTGAACATGGCAGCATGTAGCGAGTTAACTGTCTTTGAACATGGGATGATAATCGGTGCAAGACCCATGGATCATAGCATATTGGAGATTACACGAGAATTCGTGTTTCCAAGGTCAACAGTGTCTAGGGTGGATCTTCAATATCGCAGAGACGATGTTCCACACAGGATGACCACAAATGTTTGATAAACGGACGTTACGTCACCTCAGCAGGGCCGTAGGGGGCAATCGACAAGTTACTATGAGTTAGATCACTGCCAATTTGAATTAGAGAACTGCCAACTCCAGGGCTGTACGAAGACAAATACACCGCATAGGACCATGGAACAGTGGCGATATGTAGCATGGTCAGACAAATCCTGGTTTCAGTTGTATTGAGCGAATGGACACGTGAGAGTTGGCGTATGAAGCTACGGATACTGTCTGTCAACAAGGTTGTGTCCAGGCAGGAGGTGGCTCAGTTGTGTCCAGGTGTGGGTTCTGTTCACATGGTCGCAATTAGGCCCTATTGTCTGGCTTCAGGGAACAAGGACAGGTGCACATTATGTAGACATTCTTTCAGACCATCTGCATTCCTTTCTGTCATTAGAGTACCCTGATGAAGATGCCATATTTCAGCAGGACATTGCGACATGTCACCGCTCTTTGATTGCACGCAGGTAGTTTGATGAACACTCCAGAGAATTCACGACAATGGTTTGGCCCCCCAGATCAACCGATCTTAACCCAATCAAGCATTTATGGGATGCTGTAGACACCAGGGTACCCTCGATGAACCCAGCACAATTGTGGTTGGCACAGCAAGATGTGTGGGTCAATACCTCTCCAGAACGATCCCAACATCTTGTAGAGCCCATGCCTCGACGTGTTACTGCAGTTTTGGGGGCTCGTGGAGGAACGACTCGCTATTAACACCACATCCAGTGCCTTCCCATTACTTTTGGCCACTTGGCCACTCAGTTTATAAGCAACCTATAGAAAGAGGTAATCCGAAAATGACAAAAATAGGAGATACTGCCTTCTTACTTAAGATGGCAGAATAATAAACTGGTGGTAAGATTCATTAAAATGCTCTTACAATATTCCAGGCTGTTATTCCTCTAAAGAATGCAACTTTTATGTTGTTTTTTTTTCTCTTAAAGGTTTCTTCATCAAATGAGAACTACTATTTCCATAGAAATGGAAAAGATTAGTATCAGGTTAAAGGTATAAGAAAAAGTACTTTTGCATTATTTTATATACTTCTTAATTGTTTTGCTAATTAAAAGGGTCAAATGAAATGAAAACGAAAATTTTTGTGGAGAAAAAAAAATGACGACGTATAGGATCGTAAGTTTTTGTTTTCAACAACTGCGAAACCCCACTTGCAAATTGAACAATAGGTTGCAAGAAAGAACGATAGCTCGCACTTCGAAGCTCTGCGAATGATCGCTTCGTCCAAACAACAAAATGGAGTCAACGAAACAGGAATAGAGAGCAGTAATTCGTTTTTTGACATGTGAAGGAGTTTCACTTTCTGAAATTCATCGTCGTATGCAGCACGTCTATGGAAATGACTGCCTAACCTTCACTCGTGTTTGGGCATGGAGCAAGAGGTTTTCGGAGAGACGGTCATCATTGCAAGATGATCAACGATCTGGCCAAGCAAACCGCGCCATTCCGGATGATTCCAAAGCCAAAATTGACGCTGTCCTAAAGGAAAACAGAAGAGTGACAATCGATGTCGTGGTTGCTAAAACTGGCCTTAGTCGTGGAACTGTTCACTCCATTATCAGGAATCATCTGCACTACAGAAAAATCTGTGCGCAATGGGTCCCGCATCATTTGACATCAGAACAACTTGGAATTCGAATGGCCATGTCCCTGCAACATTTGAGTCGCTATGAACAGGAAGGAGAGAGTTTTCTCGACAGAATTGTTACAGGGGATGAAGCTTGGTGCTTTCATTTCCAGCCCGAAAGCAAACGTCAAAGTCGTCAATAGAAGCATTATGGGTCACCACCTCCGAAAAAATGTAAAGCAATCACTAACAGCACGGGGAGGGTGATGTTGAATGTGTTTTTTGATCGCAAAGGCCCGATTTTACTGGACTTTCTTGCAAAAGGCACCACAGTTAACGCAGCACGATATGGGGAAACATGGAAGGCACTGCGCGTGGCCATCAAATGCAAGCGTCCTGGACTTCTTACAGAAGGAGTGCTTCTTTTCCACGACAACGCGCGTCCTCATACTCGAAAGCAACGTTAGACCTCATCAAAAAGTTCAACTGGGAAGCAATGCAGCATCCACCTTACAGCCCTGACTTATTCCCATGTGACTTTCACGTGTTTGGGGATCTCAAGAAATATCTGAAAGGCGGCAGGTTTCAGTCGGACGATGAAGTGAAGGAAGAGGCTTTGGAATGGTTGCACACGCAATCGAGAGACTTCTTCCATAAAGGAATTACACGCTTTGTTACACAGTGGGATAAATGCCTTAACGTATTTGGAAAGTATTTTTAAATTCCTTGTATACACTTTGAATAAAATAATTTTCGTTTTCATTTGTACGATCCTTATATTTTTCTAAATGCAGAATAGAAATGAATGCCACTATGGGTTTGCACTTTTAAAAGTAACTAAGGATTTGATGGCCTGAAGCAATGATTTTGTGATTAAAGCTACGAATGTGACAGACGGGGCGGACACGATGGATGCAAAATAGGGTGGCCACACAGAATGCTATGCAACAGATGCTATGTTCGCTCCGATTTGTCTACGATCTGCTTATTTCATTGCTTTATTGATGATTTACATAAAGAGAAGGGTAAAGTTAAAGACAAATTTAAATTTACAATAAAAATGTTTATTACAATTTATATTTATTGTAATTAATTATAAATACAGAGTCTGATCCATTTTATCTGTATATTACCAAAAAGTAAGAAAGATAAACGGAAACGGATTTCAATATATGAAACTGTAACTAAAAAGTTTTATTAAACCAAGTTAGTAGATCCCAACGTGTGCTTTTTAGGTCACACGGAGGATATCCAGCCGATAATCAATTTCTTCCCATGTTCTTTTGAGCATATCGGCATCCACCTTGTTGATATCAACCGTGATTCGGCGTTTCAAATCCGTAATGTCCTTAACGTTGTGAAACACAATAAAACTTTTTCAGTTAGTTTCATATACTGAAATCCGTTTCTGTTTATCTTTCTTAGTTTTTTGGTAATACACAGATAAAATATCAGACCTTTTATAGACACCCTGTATTACTATATAATTATAATTAAGCACAATGTGTAATTATTCATAGTATTTTGGAATCACTGCCTACGTATGAACAGAGTCTTTACCAAACCAGTTATAAAGAAAAGAAATAACTTGTTTTGACTGTTATTCCCGTCTTCTTCAAAACCTATTTAAAGCCTCAATTATTTTTTTATACTTCTTTAATTCTTTTATTAAATTCCACATTTGTTTTTATTTAGCTATTTATTTTTTTCCAAGATATATGTACTTACGTGCTCTAGAAATGCCATAATTGTAGCATATTCACATGGTGGAAATCACCAAAAGCAAAACGTTAAGCAGCAGCCGTTTTGGACATCCTAAAAATATTTGTGCAAATAAAAGCCTCCACAATAAGTCCGGAATGTCGTGTCCGCAGCTGTGTGTAACCACTTACTTTGTGAATAGAGGAACATAGATATTTTTTGGACGCATAGCGTCCGTCCCATCTGTCACGCCGTACCTTTACGTAAAGAGGAAAAAATATTACCCTTTTGCAAGGTTATTTGTATTATTATTTGACAATGATTATTTTTGACTCCCTCTGTATTAGCATTATTTTCTAAACATTTTTTCACACTTAACCTAAGACTGACTGGACCACATGAAGTCCTGGTATGTATTCATGCATGCAGTAGCTGCCCCTTTCCAGAAAGATGCGCTAATGGTATTAATTTCATTTTGATGGAACGGCTCTACTTGTGTTTTGAAGGTGTATTTTTGTGAGCTTTGAATCGCAGTGGTAGACATTTGTTTGAAGTGTAAATATCATTTTTCCCATATTGAAAACTGCTACGTTTACCCAACGAAGTAACATTTGTGGGTGTGTTACTCCATTACTGTGTTCAGAAGAAAAGTGCCGCTGAAACGCATCGAATGGTTGTTGATGTTTATGGCGATCATGCTCCATCATGTACTAAATGTAAAGAGTGGTTTCGGCAATTTCAAAGTGGTGATTTTGATGTGAACCAGGTCCATCAACTCCAAAACTGAATATCCACGGTTCAAAAGTTATGTATCTGGTAGGAACGAAGGGCGTTATGTATATTATGAGCTTCTAAACTTTCTGAACCATCTCTGGGAATGGGATAATAGGTGCAACATGACAATGATAACGCTAGACCCCATGTTGCTATACAATACATGTTGCAAATGTACTTGGAAAGATTGAATTGGGAAATCTTGCCCTGCCTATCATATTCACCAGATATTACTCATCCACTTACTTCAGTCCATGCACTCCGCCCTTTCTGGAGAGCGGTTCACTTCGCAGGAAGGTATCAAAAAGTAGCTTAACGAATGGATTGAGTCAAAAAACCTGATTTATTTCTTTGAGGAATCAGTTTACTATCTGAAAGATGGAATAAATGGCGAAACTAGTCGATAATCCTGTTGTCCATCTTTTATACTGCAAAGCCACCACTCACTTCATTAGTTAATTTTATTGCCATTTCTTAAGAATCCCATTTCGAGATTGCTCTCTCTCTCCAAGCTTCAAGTTTAAAAACTACCAATCCCACTTTTCCTTTCATTGCCACTGACAAACCAGTCACTCGTTCCTTCAGTATAATACGGAGGATCTTTTCTCCTTAACTTAGCTGATTTTGAGCACCTCTCCCCGGCAATGAAATGCACCCGAGCCTACATTAATCAGGTGGTATATTAGTGGGTATTCCACACATTTGTCAGTAAACGAGTGCAGAAAATTCACAACATGGTCAGAAACATTAATGATTTTTGGAGAGGGTACGTACGAGCACTTTCCAAGGCGGGATTTAGTGCTGTACACATCGTGCAGCAGTGCAAGAAGAAAGGAATTTCGTTATCGAAGCTGCTGTTAACTCCATTCTGGCTAGCATACGTGATTTGGTCGTTCCCGACAACACCCATGAAAAGCTACCTCGGAAGAGACCCTACCCCAGCTGTTCACCTGACATAGTCAAAAAGATCAGGAAGATGGTAGCACAGGAAAAACCCTCCAACACAGAAGGCAGGAACATCTGTGTCAACGGAAAACAGCATAATTAAACGCAACCCTGCGCTAGTTCCATAAAGTCAGGGTTCATGCTCTTAATGAACTTCACATTCGTGAACGCAAAACCAACCCCGCAAACTCTACGAAGGCTACCTTGCGGGGTTGGTTTGCGATCACGAATGGCAATGGGGGCTCTCGGAGAAATGGCGGTTTGTTGTCACGTTGGATGAAGCGTGGGTTTACCTCACAGATTGTGCAATTGTCTACCGTCCAGCATATGCGAAAGGCCAGACTGATTAGGCGCGAATGTCGTGAAAGTTTTCCGAAAGGATTCATGGTGGTGGTGGTACTGCTCTAAAGGACGATTGCAACTTCTCGGGTGGAGAAAAACGCTAGGGTTACGCAAATTACTACCAGAAGAGCATTTTGAAACCTCTTTACACAGAGGAGATCCCAGTGTTTTATGGAAAGGAGATTAACAAAGTTTGTGCATCAAGATAAGGCGTTCAGTCTTTACACAGGATTTCTTGGCACAAATAGAAGAAGAGACCGGCATCCGTGCAATATCCTTCTCTGCTATCCATGACAAGTTACCTGCCACCTCGCCCATGGACTTTCTCAAAAGGGGTCTCGGAAGGCTCCGCCCCAAAACCATCGCTGGACTTCAGGAACCGTGCAAGGAGGTATGAAATGAAATTCCTCTCACGGTCCTGCAGAGAAGTCTGCTAGCATGGAAATTACGCTGCCGAGCTGAACCAGGGGAAACACATTCATCCAAAATCGGCTAAGTTAAGGAGAAATGACCCTCTGTATAAACAATTTCTCTCCGCACTGGGACAGATAAACATGTTCCCACGGAGTTTGAAATGTCAGAGTTCACGAAAAGATGGCTCTTACAAATGAAAAGAGATCGCGAAGGAAAAAAAGAGAATTTATAGGCCTATTTCAAAAACTCAAGAAAGAAAATATAAGAAGTGGGTACAATACAAAATCGTTAAAAGAATTTGTTGTGGCGGATAATTTTCTCGTCTTACTGCAGAAGAGAGAATGAAAGGAATGAGCCCATTGATTGATTACTTGTCATGTGATACGCAAAGCCAATCAGAAATGGCACTACATGATAATGCGAATGAAGACCAGAACCCCTTTTACACACTAACTGATTCTACATTGTCAGGTTAGAGTGAGAAAGTGTTTACTAATGTCACTAAAATAATTGCAGATATTCAATTTTATTATCTGGTTTATTTAACAGGATGTAACATCAGAGCAGTCCTTTTTATTAAGTGAACTAGAAAGTTTGCGTGTCCAAAACTGCCAATTTAAAGGACAGACTAATGCTCTGCAGAAAATGTTAAGGTAAAAAGGCAGATTACTTTATCAAAAGATTCAGCAAACTTGAGCAATTGTTTTTATGTTAAGAAATTTTACTTTCAGTCGACAGAAACGCCACAATATTATTTATGATGCCCAGCACGAGCAAATTGTCAACAAAATTGAAACCACTCAGAAAGCCCTTTATTTCATTAATGACCTGGTAAGCTAAATTAGGCACTGAATGCTATGTGCCATTTACAGATGAACCTTTTTAAGTTATTTTTAAGTAGATAATGATTGGAAATTGTATTCAGATGTTCTCATTAGAAACGGAAAGGGATGCATACATGAAATTGGTAAGTAACAATGTTTGATTGTGCGAGGGGAGGGTATCAAAAAGTTTTAATTATCTCCATGAAATAAACGAGATGGAAACTTTGTATTGATTTGTGGTTCTTAAGACTCTGCATAGTCACCTTCAGCGTTTCTTGACCATCTTCTTCTTGGATGAGACTGTTGGCCACGCAGCCAGTACGCTGCTGTAGGTGCTGCGGGATTTCAGACTTGCTCTCTGATGTTCTTTCATGCTTTACAATCCGTGGCGACTGTCCTGGCCTGGTTAAGGTTGAATGTCGGCTCTTCAGGTTGTCTTCCACCTGATTGGCCCATATTTTCCTAGGCGCGGTCCGTTTAATTCTCCATTGGGCGGGTCGTTGTCTCCAAAGGAGTCCAGATGGTATCCTGTTTGTCCCCATTCTGCACACGTGACCAAACCATCTTAGTTTTCGCTTCTGGATTTGATCACCGATGGCTGGTTGCTGTTGACATCTTGCACGGATGATATCATTAGTGATGCAGTCGCGAAGTGAGACGCTCAAGATATGCCGCAAGCATTGCTTTTGGAATACCTCCAGTTTGTTCAAATGGAGGTTGAGGCAGGTTCATGTTCCGGATTCATAGAGAAGAATGGGCAGAATCAGAGTCCGGAGGAGTCGAATTTTGGTCTTCGTAGAAATGTAGAAACATTTGAGCGAAGCGGACGCTGCGGCTGCCTGTCCAATTCTGCTGTGGATCTCCGCAGTGGAGGCGACTTTTTTTCTCAACTTGAAGTGGAACAGGCAGATATTTGAAGTCTTGCACTTGCTTGATCTGGATGCCCTCAAGATAGATGGTGGCCTGCGACCCATCCGTCGTCAGGACCTTCGTCTTGTCCGCATTGATTTTCAAGCCATACGGCTGGGTGATGTGGGCGATGTCATAGACGTCATCTGTGTTGTCTAATTGATGACCTAGCAATGGATTTTTCCTTTCTGGAAACGAGAAAATGCTACTTGAGATGAGTGAACTGGTCCATTATCGGCAACGAGACAATAGCTTTTGATGAGAATATCTTGGCGTTTCTTTTACACAGCATATTGCAACTTGTTCAGAAGTGTGCATTATCATGTGCCAGAGAGAGAGAGTCTGACCCTTCACAAGCTAGTCTGTAAGGATGACTCCACAAGTCTCAAAAAACTGAGAGCATGAACTTTCCTGTCGACTTCTGCACCTTTGCCTTTTTGGAAAGAGGGATTAGTGTGCTTCATTCCTTGCTCGTCGTTTTGGTCTGTGATCATATTAATAAATCCAACATTCGTCCATGGTTATCAGACGACCAAAGAAATCCTCTTCATCCTGATCCAAAAGGATTAACATCCCTCTTGAAAAGTCACACCGTGTTTACTTTTGCAAAGGAGTCGGCAAGCATGGAACCCAGGATGCAGAAGCCTTAGACATGTCCAGCTCGTCGTAGATAATGTTTCAAACACTACTCCAACTAAGATCAGTTTCATTCATAATCGTTTGGATTAATGTTTCTCAAAGTGGAGGATATTACTGGAACTATTCGTAGGGGTGGTAGTAATTTTCGGTTCAGTTGGGGAGCAGTGAAATATGTACACAAAACACGACTATAAACTGCGTTTAATAATGAATAGTAAAAAAGCCAATAGACACTGGATACTTACTCAGAGGAAGATAGGAGAATGGACACTCCACGTTTCCGCTAAGAATAATTTTTTGTGGAAAAGTGGCGTGTCGATTATCCTAACTTCCTTTGAGTTTAATGGCTTCTAAATATGGAGAACAATCTAAAGTAAAGGATACAAACTGTGGGGTTCGTTCTCGGGGGTGCTGCGGACTGATTGGGTATAAACTTTTTGAAAGTTTGTTGACTCCAAATAATATTGAGAAACACTAGTTTGGACGATTGCTTTCGATCTTCCGGAATCAAACACTCCCTCTTCTTCACTGTGATCGCATCGTCCCAGTTCTTGGCTCGTCTGTGATGGACATATAAGCAGTAAATCGATGCTAACAGGGATTCGCATGCAATTTGGAAATGAAAACAAAACTCAACAGATCTCGAAGGAAATATATGAATTGATGTACCCGCCGAAAATTACGGTAGTTCTCAATTTTTAAAAAAATAAAGGAAAAATGCAAAGAAGCATAGACTTAAGGACCAGTGATTCACTGACAAAATCTCATCCACATCACTCAATATCTTCTGGATGATAATTAAAATTTTATGATATCTGCTCGTATTATCCATTAACTGCTTTATTTTTAAAAGTCGAAATTATAAAATAAATTTTCAATTTTAAAACAGAATGAAGAGAAAACTTTTACGATTAACCAATTAGAGGGGAAAATGTCAAAAAACATAGAAACAACTATACTGCTGCTAAATAAAATTCAGGTTAAGTTCTTCAGATTAGAAAATTTAAAATTAATGTTAGCAGATTTTGAATTTTTTGTGTTATTTTCAGAACTATAAGAATAAATTAAAAGAAAATGTAACCATCTCAACAAAAAAGTAAGTCTTGCAAAACACATTTAAAATTTTTAAATTATATTTAAAAGTGGTGCATGCGTTCATTTCACGTAAGCTATCGTTAGGGCAGGTATTAAAATAGTTAGTATTCGAACGGCAAGCTGTAAAACATGGAATTATGCCACTCAAAATTGACAGGTATTGGGCGGGCTACATAACAGCCCTTTCCGATGTCAAATTCAGCTATTCTGAAATTATGAAAGCATGCAATGTGAGGCTTCATAGTTTCCAAGAAAGGGATATCAAGTGTACTAAATAACATTGGCAAATCCAGAAGCGATGCCGTTCCTTAGGGTAAAAAGCAGGCCAATTCGAGATCGTCCACTAGCCATATTCCTGACTTCATCGGAGAAAGTTCGGGCTCTCGCTACCAGATAAAACCCATCAGCATAACAGAAGGTAGAGATTTCTGTGTATACAGTAAACATAATTATCAACCATGATTTACAACTGAAGAAGCAACACAAGAGTCACGTTTGTAAGTTGTTGCCGCTCCATGTTCAAGAGTGACAGACCAATGCCATAAACTACAAGAATGATATCTGGCAGATGAAAATGGAAATCCTCGTTCACACTAGATGAGGCCTATGTTTCTTAGAGTGACTGCAACTAGAGGCGAGCTATTTTTAACCGCCTAAGGGGTTCTAAGGAAAATGGTACCGTGAATGCAAGGAAACATTTTCAAAAGGTTTCATGATCGTGGTGGGATACAGCTACAATGACAAGTGAACTTCACATACGCTCGTAGAATTAAGCCAAAGGCCAAAGTCAATCCCTTGTACAATCAGGCTAACGTTCTAACCCCCATATTTACCCGTGACATCCCTGGTTTGTAGGGTACAGAGGTTTATAATGTATGGGTGCACCAAGCCAAGGCTTCGAGTCACACCACTGTGTCAATTCGTCTGTTCCTGGAACGCATGCAAGAAGATACCGGAATCTGCTCTATTCCATTTAGCAACATACACGTCAAGTTGCCAGACGCACATTGCCTATGGAATTTTGTGGCTTTGGTTTACTTAAATGGGTCCTTGGAAAGGGACGACCGCAAACAATGGAGGGTCTTTGGAAAGCTTGTCAACAGGAGTGGTTACAAATTAAACTTGGCGTCAACAGATTGAACACACTCGATGGTGGCAAAAGGGGTTTTCCACCTTTTCTGCCCATCTATAACTTGTTACCATAGACCCCTAACAACCTTTTGTACATCTCATACTCAGTCATTTTATTGGGACAATTATAAATAAAAGAATTAAAGATTGAGGATGAAAATTATTGAAATCCTTTGCATAATTGACAATTAATATTTAGTTGGACTACCTGTCTTTTGTAAATGCTTAGGATAATTTAATGAGATAAAAAAAATCAAAAGAAACATCGATGGTTTTCCTGAACCCATCGATTGGGTTTCGATGGTGGTTTTTAAACCATCGCACACCACTAGTGCAACTTACTTTTTGATCTCCCCTCGTAGATAGAAGATAGATTTAATAAGTTGATACAGTATATTAGAGTGAATATTAAGTTTCAAATACAAGATTTGCAAGTTGGATATGTCAAAATAACGTCATAATGTTCGTGTGTAAATCGACCCTGGTCCAATTTACACAAAGTACATAAGCTCCAAATTATACAACACGCCAACAATTCTAAAATCAAAAATGGTGACTAACCTTAAAAACCTTTCCAACTAAAACCATGCCAATTAACAAATACATAGACCCCTTTTCTCTAACCCATCCCTGATATATACCGGCACTGACACAAATAGTTACATACATGATTACTATCTTACCTCAAAGTAACATGAGACCATACCAAAAGAGAAAAATTTGATATATGATCACCAATACAACCTGTTTTTCATACGCTTCTAGGTAAGGGCTATGATCATTTTTCAGTTCGGAGAGTGGCGCCATCTAACGTGCAATTGTGCAAAATAAGGCTGATTCGATTTACACGACGGTCCAAATTACACAGGTCTCCCTTATAGGCAATCGCCCCGGATGTGAGCAAAAAACATTTTGAAGATTGAATTATTACTAGGAAGACAAGAAAGTGCAAGCAAAATAACTTAGATTCTTATATAAAGAAATGAACATGTTGACTTGTAATGTTTTTTGTTGAACCTGTATACAGGGTGTAAATTTTAAGTTGACAAAGCAGAATAACTCGAAAAATAAGCTTCACACGAAAAAATGCGTATAATCCAAAGTTGATTATTTTCGAGGGGGCATCTGCTGGTGCTAAAATTAGCCCACCCCCCCCCGGCCCCTGGGGGTGGGGCGGGGGGCAACTTTAAAATTTCAAATGGGAACCCCTATTTTTTATTGCAGATTCAGGTCCTACATAAAAAACTACGTACATTTTGTCTGAAACATTTTTTTTATTTTTGGTAGATGGCGCTGTAATTCAAGAAAATCCATTTTCTCATTTTTGCGTGGAAATAACTAATTTATTATTCATTTCGATTCCTACATTGTTTTAACTACAATGTAATTTGAAGACATTTCGTCAACAAACAAATAACGTAAACATTGGCATTTTTTTCAGAATGTTTACATTTTAAATTCTGATCTTTAGAAGAAAAGATTGTAATTTTTCAACTGTTTTTGTGAGTGTACAACGCCGTATTGCTTTTGAATTTACATTATGAATTATCTTTCTGTGGAAGAAAAAATTGAGATGGTGTACATTTATGGAGAAAGTGGGAGAAATTTTGATAATGCAGTCGCGCTTTATGCTCAGCGTTTTCCTGGCCAAACGCGATCACGGTCTTCTTTTGTTCGAGTTATTAAACAATTTACTGCGGAAGGTAGTGTGAACCAGAAAAAAAGAACCCGTGCAGCTACTGTTTGTGGAGAAAACAATCAAGTGTCAGTCCTAGCTGCTGTGGCTCATAATCCACATGCGAGCACAAGAGAAATATCAAGGCAATCAGGAATTTCACATATGAGTGTTTGGAAAATGCTGAAGCTCCACAAATTTCATCCATATCATGTATCTATGCATCAGGAACTACATGGCAATGACCACCAAAACCGTCTAACGTTTTGTCACTGGGCACTTCAGCAGATGCAAACAAACCAACATTTTTTTGCACGAGTTCTTTTCTCCGATGAGTCAACATTCACAAACCACGGGGAAGTTAATCGACATAACATGCATTACTGGAGTGAACAGAACCCACACTGGATTCGAGAAGTCAACCATCAGCGACCTTGGTCAATTAATGTTTGGTGTGGGATAATTGGCGATAAACTTATCGGTCCATATTTTATAGACGGTAATTTGAATGGCAACAAATATCGTAACCTACTTGAAAATGAACTACCAGATCTACTTGAAGACCTGAGTATTGAACTTCGACAACACATGTGGTTTCAACATGATGGTTGTCCAGCGCATTATTCATTAGTAGCGCGCGAAGTACTACATCGACTTTACCATGGTCGCTGGATCGGCAGGGAAGGTCCTGTGAATTGGCCAGCCAGATCGCCTGACCTTACATCGCCAGATTTTTTCTTATGGGGTTACCTCAAAGATATCGTTTATAAGGAAACGCCAACCACTCGCGAAAACATGATTCAAAGAATAAGAGATGCTTGCGCTGCAATTACACCAGACATGTTATCAAGATGTGTTCAGGAATTTACAAAACGAGTCAATAAATGCATCGAAGTTGGAGGTCATCAATTTGAACATTTAATTTCATAAAACGGCGAGATGCAAGGGATTTAAGGACAACAAGCAGGCCGAAAGTGAGAGGCGAGGGGACTCACTGGAAATACAAGCACCCCGAAATTCATTTACTTGCAAGTATTTGCAAATAAGAAAAAATAAAACGAAAACAATCGGTCCTTTTAAGGACCACCAAATCTTAAACGGGAATAACTTCATCTTTACACAGTCTTTTACTTTTTTACTCTGTTAGTTAATGAGTTCACTCGTTAGTACGTAGGATGTTCGGTTAGTTAGTTAGCTAATCAGTTGATTTGTTTGATAATTATAAAGTTGTGTGGCCTCATGACCACGAAACAAAACAAAATTATCCTAATCCGCGGCAAAAAATAATAAAATAATAACTTTGCGGCAAAATTTACGAAGTAAATAAGTATTTTTTATTTCTCCGTAACCATTTCCACGCAAAAATGAGAAAATGGATTTTCTTGAATTACAGCGCCATCTACCAAAAATAAAAAAAAATGTTTCAGACAAAATGTACGTAGTTTTTTATGTAGGACCTGAATCTGCAATAAAAAATAGGGGTTCCCATTTGAAATTTTAAAGTTGCCCCCCGCCCCACCCCCAGGGGCCGGGGGGGGGTGGGCTAATTTTAGCACCAGCAGATGCCCCCTCGAAAATAATCAACTTTGGATTCTATGCATTTTTTCGTGTGAAGCTTATTTTTCGAGTTATTCTGCTTTGTCAACTTAAAATTTACACCCTGTATAACGACCATTTTTGCTCGATCCCATGAGTGATCGTTAGACAGGTTTTACTGTAGTAGAAATATACAGGTTGTCCGAAAAGTCTTTAATTTGATGTAAAGTTAATTTTCGTATTTTTTTTATCTTTTCCAAATAAACAGCAAAGAAACAATTGAGGCCCAACATAATTTTCTTATTAGATATGAGAAGCTTTTATCAGTCTTGCAAAAATTAACAGAATGGTTGGATCTCCTTTTCAGAGAGAAGATGTTGGTAACATTTCTTAATAAAATAAAGAGCACTGATGCACTTTTCAGGTTATTTACATTGTTGTTATCTATTTCGTTTCAGTGAAATTGAAGACAAACTAGAAAGATTATGCTACATTGTTCATAAAGAAAATGAAGAAATAAGAACACGGACCATGCAACTTAAATAATCCATTCTTAATTAATTTTGGTACAAATTTGAAATAAAATTTTGAAACTTTTGAAAAATAAATATTTTTTCCTTAGTTTCAAAGGATAATTTAATCTATTCTCGCAGCAAGTAAGTCTGCGTCTAAAAAGTCTGATTGATGCAGACCACAACTGATCAAATCAGATGAAACTACAATTGATAATGCTTGACATTGTTATTATATGGAAGCATATTACCAAACGTCTGTTATGTACAGGAATACCATCGATGGTATTCCCAGGGGTGTTACACTGTTCTGTACAGTTTGGAGCAGGGTTCAAAATTAATATTTATTATCATTTATTGTGCTGATTAACAAAATTAACCTTAAGTAAACTCATTTTGGGGACATTTTAAGAGATAATGAATTAGTATATTCATACAAAAAAATTAAATGTAAAAAGTAAATGTTATCATGCCAAACTGAAAACAAATTGAATCTTTTGATAAAGAGATTCATTGTATATGTAGAAGATAAAGAGTGAACTATCTTTTAAGTTGCAAAAAAAAAGTATCTTTAATAATCTGAATACAAATAAAATATTAACAATTATAATTCACTACCTTACATGTAATCCAAAATTATTTAGTTTTTTGTTTCTTCTTTGCATTTCCATGGATAATTAGTTGCTGATTTTTTAAATTTTTTTTAAGTTCATTTAATATTGTTGAAATGCGAACTTTTGCTTCACTGAGCAATATCTGTCCACTTTCAACTGAACTCATTTCCTTTCTTTTTATTCCGTCTGCAATAGCACTTTCTGCATTTCCTAAGATTGACTGGGATGCTTTAAGTTGAAGTTTAAGATTTGATTCCTCATCTTTTAATCTCATAATGACATCTTCATTTCTCGATTCTTCAGGTTTCTTTTTTTCTGTTCTATTTTTGTTAGCTTGAAGCCTATCATAATATTTCTTTCTGGAGCTTTTTACCGATTTCAACATGGCTTTGGTAATTGTGAAGTTTTCAATGTTATTTTCAATTCTCTGTAAATGGGATTTAATTTGCCTCAAAGCATTTACACTGTAGATGTTTAGGCTACTTCTACCCTCCAATAAATTTTTATTAACGCTAAACCCTCTTTCTACATCAGCATTCCCGTGCGCCAAACTTAATAGAGCTTTCACTAGAACTGGCAACAAAGAGTATTTAAAATTTCCACTGGAATCCTCGATAGACAAAACTTTGTTCCAATAATGATCTAGACGTACATAACCTTTAGACTGATTTAGAGTAACATCTGGTTCATCCAAAATTTCAGTAGATATAGTAACAGATTCGTCCTTTAAAAACCAAGATGAATCAATCTTCTCACATTGTAGCCGAATAAATTCATCTAATAAAGCAGAGACATTACCTGGTGCTATGACATTTGGCAAGGCTGAAGCCAAAACTTTTACACATCTTAACGATGTTTTTTCAGTTCGAAAAAGAGGATGAAGACATTTCAAGTTCATTAGAATTTTATTCTCTAGAGGGATAACTTTCAGTAAATATTTTGTGCAAGCAATATAAAAAGAGCGTGCGCCTAATTCAAATGATTTTTTTTCAGCATTTGTTAACTTGCTTAATTCCTTTCTGGTATCTAGACCAATTTCCACAGCTTTGAGCCAGTTCTCGCTGCAATCAACATCAACAGTTTTGAGAGTGCAGCCATCTTTATTTAGAAAAGAAGATAACATTAAGAAACGACCCATAAGTTGTTTCAGGAGAGAAGACAGTTCATCATATAATATGTGTATTAAAGGCTCGTCTTTCTGAAATAATTTCAAAAAAGCTGTAAACAATTCAGAGGCGTTCTTTAGAAAAAGAGCTTTGGCCAAAAGTGTTTTGTCTTGAAAAATAATTTGTTTGATTCTATTCAATCTCAACGATTCTGAACGAGATGTTAAATCTTTCTGGAAAAATTCTTTTAAACATGGGAATTGTTCAATGAATCGTTTTAAAGAAATTTCAAGTGTTAACCAACGGCACTCAACATGCCGAACAAAAACATGTTCAGGAAAACCAAGTTGAAATTGTAATGAAGAAAATTCTTCACTCTGAACAGGGGATCGTTTAAAAAAATAATAAATATCGATGAGCAAGGTCTCAATATCTCCACCAAATGCATTGAGTGCACGTCCGAATCCATTATGAATCGTGTGTAAAGAACAAGATGACACATCTAATAAATAAGGGTTAATGCCTGTTAATTTTTTTCACAAACACTTCATTACTGACGGCCCATCACTATAGAAACTAAGAAGTTTATTCTCCGGTAGTAATTCCAAAGCTTGTGTAATACATTTAAGTAAGTTATCAGCAGTTGCATGACCAATGTGAAATGATTCCAAATGCTGTGTTATAACTTTTTTGCTTGACTCACTATAGTAACGTATTGCTACATCCAGTTGTTGTACTCGCTTTTCAGATACTGGCGTTTCATCTATTTGGATCGTGAAAAATGCATTGGATTTGAGAATATCATTTATCAACTCATCTTTTAAAAATGGTCCAATGCCATCAGAAATCACATAAGAAACTTTCGTACGATTGCAGCTGAACTCTCTTGCAATTTTTGAATCCGGAAACATTCGAGAAAAAAGTTTTCCTGCAGTATCACAAAAACTGTATGGTATATCATTACAACCAACGGCTACAGAAAAAACAGTTTCAGCAGCTGTCACAGTATCATCAAATCCAAGTGTTTCGCATCTTTGAGTGTTAAAACTAAGTCTAGGTTGCAAAGGGTTCTTTAATTCGCCATTTTCTTTTCTATTTTTTTGACACAAATCAACATGTTTTATGTTTGCCGCATGGCGTTTCACAGCTGAGACACCATGTTGTCTGCAATTAATTGTTGTATTGCAGATACAACAAATTGCTTCTTCCTGTTTCGTACCGGCATACACCATTTTCCTATTAAATCTCTATTTGAATCAATTTCTTCCAAAACGCTTACATTAAACTTAGTATGTCTACTAACACCTACAGACAGAAAAAAAAATACTATTAGTAATTACGAAAAGAAACTCAATGAATAAATCAAATTTTTCAATTAATACAGTACAAAATTTATTTATATATTTATTTATTTATGCATAAGGGGAGGCCGTGGCCTGGTGGTCTTTCACTGAAACAGAACTTCTGTGAAGTTAAGCTATATCAGGCACGGCTAGTCACTGGATAGTAGGGCCGTGCGATGCCATCGATGTTTATTAAATGATCGATGTTTTTATCCATCGATCGATCGAAGTTTCGATGGTTTGGGAACATCGATGGCATTTCACAAACCATCGATGCCAAAAATTAGGGATGTGCTTCACAAACTAATCCGAAAGTTTTCAGATGATTAAACGTCTTTTCATGTGTATGCTTTCTCATTGGCTGCCTCATTTACCCATTCTAATTTCGACCAATCCCATGCGGCCTTACCCTTGCCGTTTCTGAATATAAAGAAGTTCTCATTAGATAATTGGCACCTCTGAGAATTTGAACACCATTAAGCACCTGAAAAACAAAAAAGCAGCCGGCATCACCAACAGTGCTCTGAAGAATTTGCCTCTTAATGTTGTTTGCATTATCACCAGGATCATGAATGACTGTTGGCTAAACGGTCACTTCCCTAGCGCCTGGAAGGACTCAAACATCCTCACTATTCCCAAGCCGGGGCTGGATCCTGCTCTTCCCATCATCTACAGGCCCATTACTTACTGCCAGTGCTCTCCAAGGTCCTTGAGCGAACTATTCTCAAGAGGTTCAACGACTTCTGCGAGGCAAACAACCTTATTCGTGAAGAGCAATTCGGCTTCCGCACAGCTCACTCCTGTCAGCTCCAGGTATGGAGGCTTGTTGCTGATTTGAACGGTCCTCTCAATCTTTCTATGTTTGGTGGTATCATCTTTCTTGACGTTCAAAAGGCCTTTGATCAAGTCTGGCATGATGGATTCGTTTACAAAATGATTACTTGTGGCTTCCCTGATTGCCTTGGTACGCTCCTCTCCGTGTTAAGGTTGGTGACTCCTTGTCTGACCCTTTTGGTGTTAATGCTGGTGTTCCCCAAGGCTCTGTCTTGGGGCCTGCCTTGTTCAATTTCTTTATCCACGACTTTCCTAAGCTTACAAAGTGCAATCTTTACTTCTTTGCTGACGACGGGTCCATCATCACCTGGGCACATAATCCAGTCCACGTCGTCAGCCGTCTGCAAAAAGTTTTACACCAGTGTGAGAGCTGGTTCTCTAAGTGGCGCTTACAACTGAATGTTAACAAGTGTAAAGCCATGTTCATCACACGCAAACGCAAAAACCCTCCAAGGCCCTCATCCTACATGGTAGGAAGCTTGAGTGGGTTAAAAATTATAAGTACCTCGGAGTTGTGATTGATTCCAAGCTCAAATGGAACGACCATGTCCAATATTCGCTTAACAAGGCTAAGAAAGCGAAGTTTAGTCTCATTGTGCTACTGCGGCGAAACAGCGCTCTCAGAGTGGACAACAAACTCTTGTTATACAAGGTAGTGATTCGTGCCATTTGCAAATCGAGATGGAAAGATCTTCAGACCTTCCAAAATGTTACCCTCTGGTCCATTGCTCAACTAGACAGAAGAGTTGCCAACAATCTCCCTGTCTATGAAGATCTGGGGATGACCCACATTGGTTCCAATGTTCAAACACTTCTCAGGAACATGCTGCCCAAGATGGAACATCATGAAAATATCCTGGTTGCTGGTTTCCTGGACTACTCACTCACTATCAGGGATTCCCTCAGGCTTCGAAGTCCCCGTCATATCTTGGATGTCCATTTCGAGAACATTAACAAGGCCGAGTTCCCCAACTACTGGATCTGCTAGATCCTAGTTTTTCGGACTCGCTATTCGTCCACAATCCGATTCTCATTCCTACCATGAAGAGACTCTTTTCTGGATGACTTAAAGAGGTTCATTAGGCTTCTCTCCTACTTCAGTGTACCTCATTACGTTTACTTTTTGGGCGAGCGTGTAAAGTGAGCTATAGGCTCCTGGACCACTCGTACTACTTTTCCACTACACTGATCGATTGTCGATAATTGTAACGCCTTAAGCTTGTCTGAATTGTACGACTTGAAAAGATTTTAAATAAATATTCGTTTATATTAACAAGTTTTGCATTTTTTTTTTTAACGATAACATATTTCATTCTTTATTGTTATAGGTTATTACATTATAAATTTAGGTTAAAGTTTATCAAGGATTTTATTAAATTTTAAATATTTATAAACATCGATGGATTTCTAAAAAGGTCGAATTGTTTTCAAGCCATCGATTGTCAACGTTTTAGCCATCGCACGGCCCTACTGGATAGGTGACCATCCGTGATTCACGATCTTCACCCCCCCCCCCTCCCCCCGGCTGCTGTGACCATCATACAGCAGTCGTTAATCCAGGTTCATCCAGAGACTCAACTCGTCGGCTTCTAGCCATACAGGCACTGGACGCGGACATTAAGCATTTATCGCTAAAGACAAAATATTAATGAAATTATTCCCCATTTCCACAAAATATATAAATTGTCTTAATTAAATGACTATTCGAATATTTCGGCAAAAAATAAGTACTTTGTGAAAAGAGGGAATAATTCTATTAATATTTTTTCACTAGCGATAAACGATTAATGTCCGCAAACGCATGTTCATATAGCTCACACAAATAGGGTTAAAATTTAATGTATAAATGGTTTATATATTAATTTAATTCGTGTAATCAAAATTACTGCCGGGTAATTGAGATTGAAATTTAAAGAGAAAAAATGGTTTCTTTGACTGATTATTTCTCTCGTTGGATTGATTAAGAAAATAAAATGCTTCATATTATATATACAATATAGCAAACGCTTTAATATAAAGGTTTGTTTGTACAAAATGAATTTGAAATAAATGTACTAACCTTTCATTGACACTGTTGATCGTTGCATCAATTTTTTGCAAAAAAACGCACGTGGATCCGTTTGTGAATTTCCTATTCAGCGACACGCCATGTGTACTTGTGTGCGAGCACGAAGAAAATGCGCGAAAATACGTCATTTAAGGCTAAGGTCAAAAACCCTCACCGGTGAGAGAATGATGACGTAATTTCTCACTGGGCTAACCGTCTTTTTCTCGGTGAGGACGGTGAGACTAACCGGTTAGGCATAGCAGCACTAACTGGCGTTTCTGACCGCGTTAAAATGACGTCACAGTTTTCTCATCTGATCGACCAAACGCTAACTCTTCTCACCGGTGAGAGTTTTTGACCTCAGCCTGAGATACAACGCCGACGAACCGGACGAACATCCCGCATCGGAAGTGACGAAATTTTGTTTAGTTACATCATTTTTGCAAAAAATAAGTACCGAAAATCATGTTTATTATTATTTAATTAAAATTTATTTTATAATACAATTTTTTCTCTCTAATAAGGCTGTTTGGAGCAGTAGGTATTAAAATGAATCATTTGGAGCACAATGGCGCTGGTTACATCGTTTAGCGCACGTCGGCGCAGATTTAACATCCCTGGAAACACCATATGATACACTACCTTCCAATGGACAAATAGGTGGGCAACCTATAAGAGACTCTACAACCCCAGATCCCATACAATACCAGTAATCTCAGTAAATCAAAGAACTCTCTCGCCATGGGAATCGTGCAAGGCAATACTAGGCAATCTAGCAAATTTACCAGCCAACTCCAACCCTCAGCACCAACTGGACACCACAAGGAAAAGTACTAAAAAGAACAGACCCCACTTACTACTAAACGAATGGGAAATGGACTTTAAAACCCACGAACTAACCTCCCTGCCATCATCATCACCGGGTCCTGATGGCCTGAAGAACAAATTGTTCAAACAATTAACATCAAAAGATAGAGAAACTTTGGAAAACATCTTGAACAACAGTTGGGCCAATGGAAGATAACAAGCATACACAAGCATATCCTTAAACCTAACGCCTCTCCAAATAACTTGCATCATATCGGCCTATTGTACTGATTTCAAATCTAACCAAAATAATAGAAAAACTAAAAAACAACTGCTTAACAGCCTATCTTGAGGCAAAAAAGATACTACCAGACAACATGTATGGCTTCAGACCTTTTAGATCTTCCCTCATCCACCATTCTTATTAACCGACGAAATCTGGCATGCCAGAGAGAATGGCAACTACCTCTCTGCAGTATTCTTGGACCTGAGAAAAGCCTACGACTCTGTGAATATACAAACACTAATCAAGAAAATTACTGACCTCCAAATCCCACCAAAAATCACCCGTTAGATAGAAGGGTACCTCCTCAACAGGAAACTCCAAATCGCGTCTATGTACCCGGCATACCAGGTAGAAACATCTAGTGGCCTCTCACAGGGTTCAGCTCTCAGCCCCACCCTATTCAACATTTACTGCTATGATATAGCAGATACAAAGACACAGGGGACCAATCTTTTAACTTACGCAGACGACGTCCTGATCTACCAAGAGTACGTTTAGAACTACAACAAACCCTAGATAACCTCCAGCAATGGGCCCAAGCAAATAGTATTTCTTTTGCAGCAGACAAATCTGCAGTAATAACATTTTACAGGAAGCGGACAAAAGTTCAAATCAACCTATTCATGAAAAATGAAAGAATCCCAGTCTGCCTTCAGCACACCTATCTAGGCATACCATTTTCATACACCCTATCATGGTCCCCCCCCCATGTTCCAAAATCAGAACAAAACTACCGTAACTAAATACTGGGGGCTATTCACACGCATCTGTAAATACAGCTGGGGCCCAAACTCCAGGATAGCGGGGGCATTATTCACGGCGCTGATACAAAACCTGTCGAACTACTATGCACCATATCTAATCCTGACACCTCAAACTAGCTGGATCCCTATTCGTACACTAGAACATGCAATCCTGAGAGGAGTATTGTCGGCTCTTAAGAGAACGCCCATTGACGTCCTCTATTCATGTAATAACTGCCCACCTACGGAAATCATATGGCCTGCTGCCTTCCTCAAGTTTATCCTGAGGCTTCTCCAATTGAAGAACCCGCAGATGCAACGATCCCCGACGTCAACCGTATCAACTCAAATTTTTAAATCGAAAAAGATCAGCCAGATAGTAAGGGAGACACTATATAAACTTGAACTATACACACTACAACTACAACCATACTCGACTATTCCCTTCCCAACCCTCTTTACAGTGGATTGGTCTCAGCATATAGATATACCAGAAATTTCAAAGAACAGCCCAAATGCTATCACCACTATATACAAAATTAAACTCATAAAACAATATGCAGAATTCAGAAAATGGTATACCAACGCATCACTCGACCCCAACCTGAAAGAGGCAGGTATCGGCATATGGTCAGGGGATGTTGCAATATACAAGATGCCCATATCCCACTCATCATTCTCCGCAGAATCCTGGGCCATCTTCAAGGCAATTTCCTACATAAATGACTCGACCCACTCCCCAACTAAACACCTAATAATATCAGACTCAAAGAAGGTTCTGCTGGCACTGCGAAAAATCCTATCTTGAGCCAATTGGAAAACGATCTCCCAGATCGGCCTTATAGCCAGTGCAATAATTAACTTCAGGGGCAAAAACATCACCATAAAACTTCTCTGTTGTCCAGGCCACTCTACGATCTTAGGCAACCTAAGAGCAGACCAACTAGCGAACTTAGGCCGAACCGAAATACATTTACCACACTCCACTAAAGACCTCGTACCCAAAATCGACCAGCAACAAATAAAGATATGGAGAGAGGAATGGATACCTCGTGCCCAAAATAGTCTCCAAAAACATTAAAAAGTCGTGAATTTTTTAAAATAGCCATTTTTGGGCTTTTTCGGGAAAAAAAAGAAAAAGTCACCATAGTCGCCCAAGGTCAAAAATAGTCGCTAATTAGTCCCCAATGGCAGCTCTGCATTAGTGTGTCTGCCATAAGGAGAGAAATGTCGCTAATGCAGTGAACAGTGTGGTGTCTCATCTGGTGGCTGTGCTGCTCAGCGATAGATGGCACATTGAACATTTGTAAACCGACAGTTAATCCAGCATCTTACCATCTGAAAATTTACATAAACTGATGTCTGTAAACCGACAACACCATCTATTGGTCAAAACTTGAACAATTCTAACATTGTTAATTTTTTTTTAAGGCTTTTCTCAACAAGCATATGAAAATGGGTCATTCCTTCTGAATTCCAATGCATTTTTTCAAAGCAAGCAAGCAAGCAAGCAAGCAAGCAAGCAAGCAAGCAAAAAGTTATCAAGAAAAATCTTTATTTATTAACATGTTTAAAAGTTACATAATTGTATGTCCCCTAAGGTTATTCTCACAAATTTTCGTGCTTTTAAATATCTTCTCAAGTTATTTCAAAACATCTACACAATGTATTGCCATTTAAATATTCCTTTCCAATGACTGCCTGGTTGGAAATAATGGATTTAAGATCTTTACATATAAAACTGATTTCATTTCTTACAATGATCTAATGATACAAAATAAAAATAACCCCTTACGTGCAAACACAGACAAGAAATTGTGCAAGCACTGGTATCGCAAGAAATTAAAAACTCCAAATATACAGATCCAGAATCACCGTTTTCTGTTTCTAGAAGAATGACTGCTGCTAGGAGCTGAAGAACGTTTTCTGTGGTGATTCCCATCCTACGTAGAAAAGGAGGGGGAAAAAAACAAACAAATTATTAAAAACTAATAAAAATACATCAGTTATAACACAGGAGAGACCCATTAAAAAGCAACTTATTAGGAAATGGTTGGATCATACTGAGTCTCTACTGTATTTTCAAAGCATCCATTTTAGAACTGACAGTTTTTAAAATGGATTAGCAGGCAAACAAGGGCAATTATTAAAGTTATTCTACTTATATTATCCTTCAGAAGCTTTACAATTTGTAATTTTGTTTCTTCGGAAAATTTCTTTCTTGCTACCATTTCTACGAAGGCAACTCAATAAGTCGGTTCCATGAATTTTTTTCACATCAATTTATTGGTCAAACAAGATGATATAAGGTGTGCAGGAGCAGCAGCTCATTACTTATGTTTCTATATATCCACCACCAACAGCAATGCTTTTTTCCCACTGTGACACCGATTTGGATAGGCCAGCAGCATAAAACGTCGTCAGCTGCCAATGTAGGTTGCACTTGATGATCAGACGAGAAGTGCTGGCCAGCCAACACTTCTTCATCGGGCCAAAGAGTGATAATCCGAGGGTGCCAGATCTAGATTGTATAGCGGATAGTCCATGATTTCCCAGCTAAACCTAGCGAATTTTCCTTGACCGCCATGGCCACGTGTGGCCTTGCATTGTTGTGAAGGAGGCGGACATGATTACTCTGTAGCTTATCAAGCAAAGCACGGCGTAGCTAAATAAGAGTGGCAGTGTAGGATATTGCGTTGATTGTTTCAATAAATTGCTGTGAAAAAAATTCGTGGAACTGACATCGATTTGCCCTCTTACATTAAGCTGTTTGCAATTAGGGATGATCCGAATATCATTTAATGATTTATATCTGCTAATTTGCTTTATTAAGTAGCGAAAGGTGCTTTATGCTTTTGCCTTGTCATCCATCCAAACTCGATTTTCTTGATATATATATGAAAGATGTTAAAAATCGGTTTTCACCAATTGATAAAAGATTTGTTACAAACCTTAGACAAGTTCGAAAATGGCTGAAATCGGTGCAATGGCATGTGCTCTAATGCTACTTTTCCGATATCCCCAAGAAATCTTTATTACTACGATGTTTAATACAAGGTGCAATGAAAAAGTTCGGGGACTGGATGCGCACATCTCGCCAGCAAATGGCAGCACAAGCCCACAAATACAGCAAATTATAGTCAATAACTCTGCTTTTCGAAGGAGTTTGTCTCGTGTGCATTGGGGATTGAGAAACTACTGCTATTGACTGCATGTGTGACGTGGTCTGCGATTTTATCATGGACATTAAATTTGAGAACAAACAAATTTGAGCAACGAGCAATCTGAAGGAAGATGTTCGGCAAACGCAACCAGATCTGTGGCATGAAAAACTAGATGTTTCACTGCAACAATGCACCCTCTCACCGAGCTCTCCTCACACACAAGTTTCTTGCGAAAAACAACAAGATTTCACTTCCACACCCACTCTACTCGCCAGACTGGGCTCCTGCAATCTTTGCCCTCTCTCCAAAAATAAAGATCCAGTTGAAAGGTTGCAGTTCTGATACGATTGAACAGATCCAGTGCAAATCGCAGAAGGTGCTGGACTCGTTTCAACAAAAAGACTTCCAAGGACACATTACTGAAGTGGCTGGATCGCTGGACTCATTTTATGGCTTCGCAAGGGAACTATTTTAAAGGGGGACCCTGTGTAAATGTATTTAAATTAAGTACTTTCTCTTTAGATGAACCAATCCCAGAACTTTTTTTATCGCACCTTATAACACATCAAACAACTCGTAACAATGAACCATGTAATAATACACCACAGCCCATTTATTATACAATTCATCCTGAAGCTTTTTATAAAAAACAAACCTCGACTTTTGCCTTCTTAGTGTCGCGTGAACTAGCAGGCTTCTTTTCTGATTCTTCCTTCTTAAGAAGCTGGCGCCGCTTCTCACGCTCCAACTGCCTCTGTTTTCGTTCTTCTTCTTTTTGCTTAATCTGTTAATGAGTAGTTAAACGATTACGTTTAGGCAAAGGAAAAAGAAAAAGGAAAGACAAATTACGATAAAGAAAAATGCTCTACCTGTTCAGCAGTAAGAGGTAACCAATAAATACAAGGAGTTGTCTTTGTTTTTTTGAATAAATCATCTAACAATTTTGCTGGAGCCTCATCTTCTTCTTTTCTCCTTTCTGTAAAAGAAAAAAAAATAATAAGCTTGCTTTGCCTTCTCTTCACCCCCCCCCTTCTATGAATGCTAACTTGCAGTAATTCTGTTCATTATCTTTGAGAAGTTATAATTTGCAAATGAGTGGTTGTATTTTAACCCATTTTACATTTGTGGGAAATGACCCCATTATCTTTATTTGTGCATAATTTCAAAAATGTTTGTTCATTATTTCATGAGTTATGTTCCTCAGAAATGGAGCCAGACATTCAAAACTACGAGGGATGGTCATAAAGTCATTGCAACTAGCCAGGAGATACGAGATAACAGTGATAGTGTCAGTCCTTTTCCACATACCGGTACACACCTCCCAGGACCACACACTTTTCCCAACAATGGACTATTTGTTGGATGCCACATTTATACGAGGGGAGTTCAATAAGTAATGCAACACATTTTTTTCTGAAAAAGGGGGTTGTTTTATTCAGCATTCAAATACACCATGTTATTCCCCAATCTATTAGCTACACAACACTATTTTTCAACGTAATCTCCATTCAATGCTACGGCTTTACGCCACCTTGAAGTGAGGGCCTGTACAACTGCACGGTACCATTCCACTGGTTGATGTCGGAGCCAACGTCGTGCTGCGTCAATAACTGCTTCATCATCCGCGTAGTGCGTCCCACGGATTGCGTTCTTCATTGGGCCAAACAGATGAAAATCCGTCGATCTGCTCGAATGAGAGTGTTTGCATGTTCCGACATTGCAGGAGTCAGAGCTGTGCACGGCCGGCCAGCTCACGGGAGATCAGACAGTTTTGCTTGACCTTGCGGCGATAATGACACACGCTTTGCCCAACGACTCACCGTGCTTTTGTCCACTGCCAGATCACCGTAGACATGCTGCAAGCACCTATAAATATCTGAGATGCCCTGGTTTTCCGCCAAAAGAAGCTCAATCATTGCCTGTTGTTTGGAACGCACCTCCGTTGTAGACGCCACTTTAACAGCTCACTATAGCACTGTCACATATCGGACGTCAATGAAACTTTACGAGACGAAGCGGAAATGTTTGAAAATGTTCCACAAGAAATGTCCAGTTTTTTTCAACCAAAATTGGCCGAGAAAAAAAATGTGTTGCATTACTTATTGAACTCCCCTCGTAGAAGTCTTCCTTAGCTGTGGAAGAACTGTTCCATCTCGAAAATTACATCATCATCTTGGAAACGCCGTCCACAAAGTGGGTTCTTCGGGCAAGGGAAGAGGAAGAAGTCACGTTGGGCAGGTCAAGTGAATACGGCAAATGGGGCCGAATTTAGAACCCCAGCTCCAGCGCAACGTGCATGATCTCATGTGCAGTTTGTGCTGGTGCATTGTCATGCAGAAGTTTGATCCCTTTTGACACCTTGATTTGTTCCACGATGATACGGCGATCTGAGAGGTCTATTATCTCCACTTGCTTCGCAATTTGTGGCTTGTCACAGATGGAGGGGTGTCTGCTCCAAGGTTCATCTTCCACGCTTGTCTGGCCACACTGGAAACCTCGACTGTCTCGTACGATAGGGCACTGTCACTCTAAACAACCAGTACTTCTTCATGGATTTGTTTGACGTTATTCCCCTTCAAATGCAGGATTCTTATCACAGCTCGCACTTCCAATTTTCCGACAGGCTGCCAGTGGCAGTGTTTAGCAGGACTGTACCAAACACCACTTTGTATCCCCCAGCATTCTGGGATGCCACTTCCCAGTGTCATCACACGTTTTCAAAAGCAATCCTTCTTTTATGTTGATTGTAATGACTTTATGAATGCCTCTCATACTTTCTCCATTACTCTCTCTGCTACTGAAACATCTAGAATCCTAAGCAAAATGTACTGAGATGCTCTGGCACTGAAAGAACTAGTCAACGTTCATTCAATTATTTCAGGACTGGCAATTTCAACTAAAACAGTGAGGAACACCTGGGCCAGCCAAAGAATTTTCAGACGCAGCTCTACAAGCAGTTCTCTCCGAAGACACAGCACAGACTGAAAAACTCTTCAGAGGTTCAGAGTAACTCACCAAGCCCACAGATGTAAGTTGCACACATTTGTAAAAACTCGGATTGAAGAAAAAAATGGATGTTTCAAGAGTTGATGGAAAAAAATCAGATGCAGCAGCACCACACTAAGTTAGGCCGAAGAATAAGTCACACTGTACAATATCATAACTAACCATGAAAAGTAGGTCTGGTACAAAAACCCGAAAAGCAAAAAGTCAATAGTCAACCCCACCAAAGCACCTAGAGAACTAACACGAACACGGGAGAAATAAAGTCTGTACCTCGTGCCAGGAGTTTGCAACATGGGAGATGCTTCGCGCAAGAAATGGCATCAGCGTTTAGCAACGCGATACACATAACACAACTAGCATAGAGGTTTTGAATGTAGCTACTAATTAACAGCAATTATTAATATAAGTAAGTCAATAGTTAAAGGTTAATGAACTTCAATGGGAAGTCCTACCGCATTTGGCATACTCTCTGGAACTGCTCCTTCAGACCAACAAGTGTTCCAGTCAAAGCAAAATCATCTAGCCATTACCAGTCCTCTCAGAAGTCAGAAATTGGATCGCCATCTTCACTGATCGAATTTCTGGCATGGAATCTAATGGACAAAGGTAGTGGCATGCAACAGAAATGATTTCAAATTACAGTAGAGCCCAGCTTTTGGGTTACCATTTCATATGTTTTCCGGTTCACATGTAATCACGAAACTCCTACATCAACAATGTTAAAAATTCCCAGATTTAAAGTAATGCAACCCCCCCCCCATCCTACGTTTTTATTGCAGTTTTCCAAATAATATTTCTCATGTACATATACACTTTTTTTGATTGCTGCACTTCTCTGTCCTCGCTCACTGTTCCTGATATCTCCGGCATGGTACAGTGTCACAGAGTACAATCTGACAACAGATCCTCATTGAATTAGCATGGAAATGTTACCAGGCAAACAAAAGTAATAATTGCCACTCTGACCTCACTATACATGTTAAAATGTATATGGTACATTCCGTGCTGCCAACAGGAAAATAGAAATACCCCTTTACTTTTTGTTTAAACTACATAAAGGCCATTGCAGAGTCCGTGTCTTTTAGGTGATAAACAACCACCTACATTTCAGGAGTTTTCCACTGAGATTCAGACCAGTTTTACATTCAACAGAGACAAAGCAAGTTCTAGGAGAGAACTGCACTCTTAACTGGCTCTTGGATGAGTTTTTCTTTCATGCAAACACTCTTGCTTTCTGGGACAGAAGAAACACTCGTGGCTGATTGGCTGCAAATTCAGGGCGACTTCTGAAAACTCCAACATGGTGAATCAAAAGTACCTAGCACTATTCTATGGGTCAAAATGAACAAAGTTCCTCGTGCAAAATATCGAAATCTCAACCCTTATACCCCTAAACACCCCACGAAGTTTGTTAAAACCTCACAAAGTTTCGTCGTCATCCCAAGAAATGAGCAGGTCACCATACTAGATCATACAGTAGGGAGATAATGGATACCACCGATTCATACTGATGATAGCTACTTAGTAGCTGAAATGTACATTTATGAGGAATAAAATCTTCTTTGTGGAAATAGTGGTATCTGTCGTCTTCCTACTGTACACAAGTATCCACAGATCAATAAGGTCAGTCCATTTTATTATATTTCTTTATAAATTATCTTATTGTACTAGATCGTGTTCTTGACAATGTGGCTGAGGACCCTTCGACGATTACTTGCACAGTACTCGTGGGTTAGGCGTTTCTCAGGCAACGGTATGGAGAATGCAGCATAATAATCTGCAACGCCCGTTTCACATTCAGCGAGTGCAATCACTGCTACCAGCATGTTCATTTTGACCCACAGAACAGCGCTAGGTACTTTTGATTCACCAGTTTAGAATCACCCTGTATAAACATTTAAACTAGCTGATACAGCAAAAAACTAATCAAAGTTTTTCCAACGTTACCTTTTCTTTCACGTCTTTCCCTCAATTCACGATTTCTCTCGCGCCTCTTTTCTCGAGGAGGAGTCATCGCTTGCTTTCGCCTTTCTTTTTCTCCCGGTGAATGTTCGCCAATCTTCACACGATCCCATTCTCTGATTGGCGGAGGAAGAGGTGGTTCAGACTCTTTGGATTTGTAGGACTGAGAAGGGGCTGGTTCTCTCAATCTTTTGTGAATCTCTTTTGGAAGGGGTTCTGTGACTTTTTCACGTTTAGGGACTTCCACCGTATCTGTTAAACTCATGTGAAAGTACAACTGTTATATATATAAAAAAAAAAAAATACACCATCACTCTAAATAATTAATAAAAACATAGTTAACGGTTTAAGCGAGTTAAAATGGATATTGAATGAATTGTAGAAAACAACTCTCGTCAACTGTACAAACACGTGAAATTACTTACCTCATCTTCATCTGCAAAATCCACGATTAAATTTTTTCGATTAGATGGTGGCCACTGAGTTCCATGAAGAGATTGTCTGGTCGCTACAGCTTGTTCAATGGTTTCATACTGATTATAACACAAAAGATAAAAAGACTTACTTATAAATAAAAGTTGATTATTTGCATGCATTACTAGAAAGGTAAGCCTCGTAAAAATCACGAGGCAGGTTTGATTCTATAGCCAAATTAGACTTTGTAGTTTACAAGAAACTGATTTCAAGTGTACAAAATTACATTGGCAAAACCGAGGGTAAAAAGCAAGCCAATCTGAGACCACCCACTAGCCGTAACCTCATGTCGTCCAGCAAGTTTGAGCTCTCGTCACCAGATTTAACCCACCAACACAATGAGCCATTGCACAGAAGTTAGGGACATCGGTGTACATGGTAAACACAATTATTGACTGTGATTTACAACTGGAGAAATGACACAAAAGCCACATTCATAAGTTGTTGCTGTGCCATGGTCACATAAACTGGAAAAGTGGAAATGCATGGTCACACTTGATGAGGGGTATATTTATTTAAGTGACTGCAACAAGAGCAGAGCCATTTCTTTACCGCTCAAAGGGCTCTAAGGACATTCAGAAACTGGCATCGCGAAGGCAAGGAAACATTTTCAAAAGATTTCATGATCATACGGTGGGAAACTGCTACAACAGCAAGTTAACATTATATAGAATTAAGTCATAGGCCAAAGTCAACCCATGTGCTATCTGACTAACATTCTAACCATGACATCCCTGGTTTGAATGGTACAGAGGTAAGCAAAGTATGGCAAGGCGTGAATCACATCAATTTGCCTATTCCTGGAATGCATGCAAGAAGATATTATTATTAGTACCGGTAATCCAATACGTCCATCCAGGGTCTGTATGGCCTGAGGCTGATGAGTTGGGTCCCTGGATGAACCTGGATTATCGACTGCTGTAGGATGGTCACAGCAGCCGGGGGTGGGGGGATGAAGATCGTAAGCTGTGATTCAGTGAAAGCCCACCAGATACTGGAATCCGTTCCATTCCATTCAGCAACAAACTCGTCAAGTTGCCAGATGAATTGCTGATGGCTTTGGCCTACTTAACTGACCCTTGGAAGAAACGTTAACATTAGCATCTCAAAATCTAAGGATTTTCGGACACGTGTTTCTTGTGTTGGTGTGAGGAATCCGCCCTCCAAGTTTATAAATGCATTTATGACACACCCCATTTTACGAATGCAATTTCTTTATCGTCATTAGTTAAGCATTAGAATCAAAATAAAAAAATATAATTTGTCCTGCTCATTCCTAAAACTTACCGTTGCATAGCACTTTGATTTGATTTTATCAATCCAAAATCCACTTTCAACAAGCTTTCCCGTGCGTGCTAGCAAATCTTTTAGCTGATTTAACGTAAATGGCCTCACTAGATTCCTAATATGGATTATACGACTCGCGGGATTACGTGCAGGAGATGGTGACCGATGCCTTCCAATCGGCTCTTCCATAAGATAGAGTGGTTTACTAAAAGGGATTGTCTTATCTGAAATGTAAAAAATTAAAATTAAGAATTAAGGAATGAACACCTTAAAGGCCAATATAATGTTAAACCAAAATATAAAGAACGTAGAAAACTATGCATAATGACCTCCTTTAGGTCCCGGAACAGGTGGTAGTCACTGTAATGCTGGTGGTCAAATTGTTCCCAACTCGTCACCTGACAATTGGAGTGTTCTAAGTCCAATTTTTAAAAAAATGAGTTTTGCCCATCACTAGGTTGTACTAGTGTATGCTCATCACTTAGTGTACTTGGAACACATGAATTCTTTATATAATCCACAATATAATGAGAATTTAAATGTTCTAACTTTTGAAATGCAAATTTCTTATTATTTGTATGTTTTACGTCCACCAACAAATCACATGCCAGGAAATAGCCCATGTGATCACCTTTGAGGCAATGGCAGACCTACGTGAAGGAGGGAAGCTTTATCTGTAAGAAGGCAACTTCTTGCCTATAACAATAAGAAAGAAGGTGACCACTCATACTGGTAAGTAATCTGTGATAACCACTAATCATGCTTGTTATAGTGAACTTAATTATTGTTGCATATATATGAAGCAATCCACATTGCTTTCCCCTCCAGTAAACAAAGTTGTGACTTAGAACAAATAAATTTTCATTGGAAATAACCAACTTTTGATGAAAAGATCGCTGAGATTTTTTTTGTTTTTTTGTGACGAATTGTATTTTAAATAAAGGAGGATTTAAAAGTGAAGATAGCAACATTAGAGCATGTTAATGTAAGAATACATAAAAGAAATTCAGTATTTTGTTTTTACAAATGGTATAATTGTAAAACCCTAATTCTTCTGTGATGTTAGAGTTTTAAAACATCCTGTTAAGTAAAACTTTTGGAAGCCTCTAAATTGAAATAGTCTCTAAATCTTTTTCTCTCTTTTCATTTCAGTCATTCTCCTTCAAATATTATTAGGCCACTTCCCCTTGATGATTGTGCTCCAGAGGAGCAATTGAGCAGATCTGTGCCAGATGAATCGTTATCAGATACTGTAGACATGTCTACAAGTGGTGAATCCACCATAAGCGATGAAGGTGAAATAGCAAGTGAATGCAAAGAAGTTTCTCCAGAAAATATAGTTGAAGAAGTTGTGTATGACAATGTACATTTGCAGAATGAACCATCATCTAGTGCTAAATTAATGGGAAGGAAAAGAAGAAATGAAGAAAGTTGGAAATCTAATGTCCGAAAGAAGAAGAGAGAACAGGGAGAGGAATATACATCTCAAACAGGCAAGAAAATGCGAGCTCGTTCAATTCAAGCTACAAAAACTATGAAGTTAAGTGCAGGTTTCAGTGTGGATCGAAAATAAGTCAAGTGGAGAGGAAAAACATTCACAATCACTTCTGGAAATTGGGTGACACAAAGAAAGGAATGTTCTACAACTTGAAATTTGTGAAGAAAGAAGCAATACATAAGTCAGAGGAGAATCTACTATTTCTTCGAGTACATGTATAATGCAGAGATTGGATTGCCTTACTCTCCACGCAAAGGAAAGTTTCCAAAGAAGACAATACCACATGATTCTCGTGAAGTGGTTCGCCAGCACATCAAATCCATTCCAAGGATTGAATCACACTATTGCAAATCATCTACAAGCAAGGAATATTTTGAAGGTAATCTAAATATCACTAAATTGTATGAGATGTATTGCACACACTGTGAAGACAACAACCTGGTAGCAGTGAAGATTCACATTTACAGGGAAATATTTAATAAGGAGTTCAACATTGAATTTCAAAAGTCTAAGAAGGATCGTTGCAACAACTGTGAACTTCAAGAAGTAAATTCAAGTCAAACAGAAGAAGAAAAATTGGCTTACAGTCGTCACATTTTTGAAAAAGAGAAGACAAAATAGGAGCATGATAATGATAGGATGAACTCAAAGAATGAAGGTACCACTTCAAAAACTGTTGTTATCTGCTTTGATTTAGAAAATGTAATTGGTTTACCCAGGGCGAATGTTTCAACCTTTTTTTACAAGAAGAAGCTAAATACATACAATGAAACAGCACACTGCTCTCTGGATCGGTCATCATACCATGCTGTATGGCATGAATATAATGCTGGAAGAACATGAAATGACATATGCTCTGCTGTCATAGAGCTGGTTACTAAAATCTACAGAGCGTTCCCCCATGTCACCACCATTATGGGCAGATTCTTGTGTGTCACAAAACAGGAATTCTTTCATAACAATGGCTCAGAGAATTTTTAGTGTGTAATCCAAACATCAAAGAGATACAAGTTAAGTACTGTGAACCAAGGCACTCTTCCATCCAGGAACTTGATTCAATTCATAGCCAAATTGAGCGTCATTTGAATAAAGTCGAGGTGTATAGCCCTCTTGGTCTACTTCGTGTGAAAAATGTGAATAGAAGAAACAAGCTTAATATCCTTCAAATGAAAAGTGATGATTTCAAAGACTATCAGGCTCTCACTAAATTAGCAAATGGACTAAAGGACATTCCATTCACTAAGGTGAAAACTCTGAAACTGTGACAAAGTGATCTGAATGTTGTTCTATACAAAACATCTTTTGCTGATGAAGAGTGGGGACGTGCTGAATTACAGAAGAGGACACCAAAACGGACACTGATGGACCAAAAATATCAGCAGCAGCAAATTCAACACATTCCAATGGCTAAACCTATCACCGTTCACCAACCATTCAATACTAAACAATAAAAAGACATTACGAGTAGCTTTCCTTATATGCCAGAGGTAGATAAAACTTTCATGGAGACTGTTGTTAAGAAAGTTTTAAAACCAAAACAAAAATGAACAAAGTGAGTTTTGTTTTCATTTTATTGTACTGGTTGTCAGTTTTTTTTGTGAAGTGTTGTTGCTGAAGTGAATTGTTGCTTTCATTATTAAACTAACATGGAAACCTTATCCGAGTTATGTTCTTTTATGTTCCTTGAACTTTAGTGGACTTAGTACAAATAAATTTTTACAGAATTAGCATAATTGAAAATTTAAATGTTCCAAGTCCAACTACTTAATGTTGCTAATTAGAGTTTTAGATTTTAATTGAACATTTTACATAAAAAATAATGTTCAGGAAAAGTTTAGGAATATGAAATAAAATGGTTCTGAGGAAAATGTTCATTAGTTTTCGTGCTAGAAAGTCTCAAACTTTCAAACCTCATTTTCTCAAAAAGTGCTTTTTTGGACTTGGAATACTCCAATTTTCAGGTGACGAACTAATCAGATCCTTTGGTTGGGAACAAGTTGACCACCCGCCTAACAGTCCGGACCTCGTGTCCAGTGACTACCATCTGTTCCGGTATTGAAAAGAGTTCATCACCAGCCTGCATTTCAATGACGATGAAGGAGTGAAAACTACTTGGCTTTTTTCACTGTGGAAGACTTCTATGAAGTGAGCATGCAGAAGCTCATTGAGCACTATGACAAGTGTTTAAATAGATATGGAAACTATGTGGAAAAATATTTCAAGATATATAGAATCTGGTAAAGAAATAATTTTGAAAATATATATACAAGGCCTGTAAATATGAAACTGGAATTTGCCCATAGATGGCCCTAGCTGTCAATGTAGTTATGGTCAAACCCAAGGATAATAAAATAAATCCGAACGCTAATTACAAATAAAATGCAATAACTTGCTATTAGTTTATCTGTGGTTCAGTTGATTTTTCCGAATAGATTGGCCATTTATTTTCCAGTAATGTGTTAAATTTAAAAGAATCACTGGAGAAAATGTATCATCATAACATCACATTTCATAAATTTACGTTTTTGGATCAACACTTTATTAAGAGTCATGTCAGTATTTTCTCATTTTTTAAGCATATCTATGTAGGCCCCGCTCCTTTTTTCTTTCTTTCCAGTATTGACATTTTCAAGTATTAAATTCAATTACTTAATGCAGACGAATGTTCTTATTTTCCTAAACACCAAGAAGGGTTGGGTGCTCACTCAAATTCAATACATTTACATGATTTATGGTGGTGGTGGTGGTGGTGGGGGGGGGGGAGGTTACTTTGCGTGTTTGTCTACATCGATGCTAGTGTCTGATATTAAAAATTCAAGTACCGGTATTATTTAATTTTAAAGCACTCTTCTTTAAAATTTTTCGAGGTGGTAGTCTACCGCTGGTAGACCTAACAAGTCGTACTGAAGATCTCACTGAAAATACGTCTGCTCCAATGTATTCAGTGTAATCATGGCATGATTTCAGATTGAAATTTTTAATGCGTTTAAATTTGTTCACCCAAATTTTCAACGTTTATCTTTTGGAAATGTCAAATATTTTATGCGTTGCTTGTTTTGGTTTTTCTTAGTAGTTATTAAAATATATTACACACGGTAGCAGAACAGCGTATTCTAAGCATTTCTCCTGCGCTGCCCGCTCGTCGGGTCTAGAAGTATGTCACAGTTAGTTTTTTTTGCAAATTTCCTCGGTAGCATCGCATAAACAATCCTTGTTATTTTAGTATTCTTGGGTCAAACCGTTTCGTTGGCGCCATTTTTCTACCCTGACATCTGACAAAGATTTTCAACTCGCAACAATACAAAGTTTCATGCAGCAGCTTAGTTTGTAATAGCGTTGAGCATGTAGAATTTTGTGCCAGGAAACTACGATTTGTGGACAGCATTGATTTTCTGTTACCGTTTGAAGAAAACTACTGCAGAATCACATCGAATGCTTGTCGAAGCTTACGGTGAGCATGCTCTTGGTAAATCACAGTGCTTTGAGTGGTTTAAAAAATACCAACGTGGCGATTTTGATGCGAGAAACATAAATCTGTGTTTGGCGAAGTCAGTCATTCTGTTGCCAATTATTTGGTGTGAAACCTGGTGAAACCGTTAATACTGAACGTTACCAACAACAAATGATCGATTTGAATCAAGTTTTGTGTGAAAAACTACCAGAATATCAAAAAAAGCAACACAAAGTGATTTTGTTTTATGATAACGCACCATCTCACACAAAAAAACTGGTCAAGGAAACGATTGAGGCATTTAGTTGGGGAATCCTTTCGCATGCGGCTTACTCACCAGACTTGCCTTCGTCCGATTACTACTTATTTGCATCGATGGGAACATGCACTTGCTGAGCAGCGCTTCACTTACTACAAAAATGTACGAAAACAGCTTGATGACTTGTTCGCCTCAAAAGAGCAACAGTTATTTTGGCGTGGCATCTACAAATTGTCAACAGGTGGGAAAAATGTATAGCCAGCGATGGGCAATACTTCGAATAAAATATTTTTTATCATTTTCATACAATAAACGTGCATTTTCTATACAAAAATTCCAGTTTCATATTTACATACCTTGTATAGTAGTTTTGTTTTTATTACAAAACGGAATTTACTTTCTGAAAACACATCGCATATTATTTGGAATTACATTGATCACTTTATTAAGTACCAAAAGGTGCTTTATGCTATCATTGTGGGGAAACGTGTCTGTCAGTCTGTAACTCAAACTCCACCGAGGCTATAAAAGATTTTCAAAATCTGTTTTTGTCAGTCGATGAATATGCTTCATGGCACGAACCAGTTACAAATATTATCTAAATCGGTTCATTGGCACGTGCACAAATGGTACCTCTATTGTCCCGCCTAGCAATTTTCAATCGGAAGATATATTGAGTAATATATCAAACAAATTGTAATGATGAGATAGATGCGGTTATTCATTATTATTTTCGTCAGTCGATGAAAATGGTAGATGGCACAAATCAATCACAAATATTATCTATATCTGTTCAGTAGCACGTGCACAAATGGTACCTTTACAACCCCACCTAGCAATTTTCAATGGGCAGATATATTAAGTAATATTAAAAAAAATCCTAATGACGAGATAGAAGCGGACATAAATTACTATTTTCGCCAATTAATAAATAAGGTCCCGGGAATAAACCATTTTGAAAATGGATGAAATCGAAACAATATCACATGCTCTAATAGTACCCTTATGACACCCTCAAAAATTTTCAGTGCTAAAATATGGCATGCAATATATCAAACGACTTGGAATGAGTTGTAAAGAATGAATATAACGTAAAATTAACGATAGCCGAAATTGGTATCAAGGAACCTGGTTCAGTGGAACCATTATGGTTCAATGGAACTTTTAATGCTAAAATATGGCATGTAATATATCAAACAACTTGGAATGATGTGTCATGAATGAATATAACATAAAATTAATGATAGTTGAAATTATTTCAAAGGTACGTGGTTTAATGGTATCGTTATGGTCCATCAGAAACTTCCAATGTTAACATAGGGCGGTTTAAAAGAATAGTTCTGCGAATGGCTTAGTTTAACCTTTCGGTACTTGGTTATGTCATTCCTTAATGGTTTATTTGTTTAGAACTTTTCCTTTAATACAGAACTCTTCACAAATACTGAAGCATTAAAAAGAACACCTTTCTAATATAAACAGACGAGGCTAATATCAATTTTCATAAAACACAGATTGGCAAAATGCTGGTTTAGACAAAGCAAATGAAATTTATAAGAAAAAATTATATTCCAATATCAATTACTTTCTGGTTTGACTTGTTCAGTTTCCAGGACTTCTGATTCAGGATTTTCTGTAACATCCTATCAATAAAAATAGATTCAATTTTAAGCAGCTTTTAATAATAATAATAATAATCATAATAACAATAAATCCCATGAATTTTCACATTTTAAAAACATGGAGTAGATGTTTTCAAACGAGCGGAAACATTAAACATAATTACACAAGGCTTTTTAAATTTCTTGTCATCTTGTGATCCAACTTTGAACATTATAAGGGGCAGTCAAAAGTTCCCGGCATGTGATACAGAAATGCGAAGGTAAGGCATATTGCAAAGCTTATTTAATCACCTTCAAAATAGCACTCTAGTGCAAAAATTACACTTCTTTCATTGACCCTTGTAGCTAGCAGAAGGCTTTTTTGTGGAATCACCTGGAATTTGGTTGTTGCATTTAATTTGTTTTCCTCTCTGCAAAATGACTGCACTTGTGATTGTTTTCAGAATAAAAAACAGTCAAAATACACTTGCAGTGAGATCCAGAGAACATGGTAATGGGGATCAACCATGAAGATTTTAAATTATTATTTTCTATAGTATTAATAATCATCATCAAGGCAAGGCAATTCGTTTTTTCAAAAAATTTATAACCAATTAAAAAAAAAATATATTAAATTTGACACCATAAGAAAATAGTACAATGCTCCCTCTGCATAACGGCAACTCCATAACAAAGCTTTTACCGGAAAATAAAAACCTCGTTATATGGAGTTGCTATTATGTAGAGTGCCAGTATGCAGAGGAAGCATTGGTGGAAAATGACGTTAAACATAGTTTTCATTGTGAGATGTTGTTTCATGTTTCTAGCACTAATTTTAATTTTTTTTTGTATTATTATTTAACAATGACTTTGGGTCCAGCCTAACACAATCTGAATGAAACAATGCTTTAATTTGGAAAAAAAAAAAAAAAACACGATTCATCTCCATCGAGAGTTAGCAAGGAATGATGCGTGGCTTGGGACATTATTTTGATGCAGAAACCAAACCTCTGTCCAGACATACTTAAGTTCCCGTCACAACTTTGTACATTTTCACTCCACCTGCACGGGAATCCCAGACACCTTTTGACTGCCCTTCGTAAATCTTATCTATATGACATACTTGAGTAACAGTTCTAAGAATCCTTAAGTCCTTGCTTGCTGATGGGTCTTGTTCATCTTGTTCCGACGCTGCATCATTAGAATCTAATGTTTCTGCAGGGGCAACAGTTGGCACCGGCTTCACATCAGGAATTATTGTCTTCATGTAAAGAAAAACGATACCTATTAAATGCTGTTTCAGTTCTCATACACTTTAAGAAATATATGTTTACTTGTACCACTTTATAAAATGTGGGCGCTTTTATTGAGCAGATGTTATCATTCCTCATTCAGTAACAACATCAGATGTCCTATTTAAAATTATATAAGCCATATCAGCTTACAGGGTCATCCAAACATCAGGAAACTTTAAAACTCAATAATTTGCGCACAAATGCAACGATTGAAATGAAGTCAGATTCTTTTATTCCAGGGGGACAAAAATTAATGCTAGAATTGTTTAGTTTTTTGTTTTTTTTGGAAGCAGACAGATGGCATTGTCAGGTTAAAGATATCAGTTTATGCACATTAAAGATATTACATGGTTATATGCGGGTGAGACTGAGACAGAACAATTATCACTGTCTGCTTCTGAAATAGCATTTGCAGCGACTGTTGCTCTTTTTATACCGTCTATAACCCGACAACACCAACTATTTGTACCCCGAATGTAATGGTACCCTTAGCCTGGGAAGACTATAGAATAACCAATTTTGTAATGTAATTAATTGCATTATAGTGTACGATGCCAACCATCCTATGTAGCAGAAGATAGCCACTCTCAGACACGCTTTCCACTGGACAATGGATTACCCAATAACCAAAACCCTATTTTGGAATCAACTCTTCTTGGAACGTCGCACTGACTGTACTTCTCCTTCCTTCATTTATTGGAAATATAAAAAGTTCTAAAACCTTAAAAAACATGAAAGTGAAACTTCAGATGAACTAATGCACGGCGTGTTCAAACCTAATTTTCAGGCATACTATATACCTAAATTCATGGTTACAAGGTGTGTCTAAAAGGTTCAGTGAATGGATGGATATCTTAAAAGTAACGCGAGGTAAAAATGCGGCCACACGCAAGGAGAGACCTATGGAGAGACGGCATGTAGCAAAGAGCGCAAGAAACTGATGCAGATTAGACTGCAACAGATAGTCGAAGAGTGTGTCTGCTAAAACTTACGTCAAATGGAAATGAAGCAACGGATAAACATGAAATTTTATTCCAATTTGGGAAAAACTGCCACAAACGCATGCAATGTTGGTCCAGATATTATGGAAGTGGAAAGTGGAATTTGTTGCATGACAACGCACGCCCTCATACTGTGATTCGTGTACACAATACGGCCCAACGTCTTGTAACTTATCGCATATCCAATATACTCACCTTATTTGGCTGGCACCTGCAGACTTCTTTTTGTCCCCTCACCTCAAGGGCACACGTTTTGCAGACTTACCAGACATCTGACAACGTGTAACATCTGTGCTTCGATCGATCCCAGAAGAGGCTTTCGTTGACTCATTCCAGCAGTTTTATCAATAGCGTCAAAAGTGTATTGTGTCCAACAGATGTTACTTTGAGGGTGAATAAAGTTATTTTGATTCCACGTTTTATATATTTTATGTTTCCATTCACCGAACTTTAGATGCACCTTGTATATACCCCTTTCCAAAACTGGATTATTCATGGTGGCATTGGTTCTCCTATCTAAAACAAAACAGGATTTTGTTTCTCTTGGTAATAGCTTTACAGAGAATAGCATGGACTTACAAAAACAATCACATGAGTTTCAATTTTCTTCATATACAGTCAGACCTTGAACATTTGCTAGGTTAGGTTCCAAAACTCACTGCGAATGAAGAGAATTCATGGATGTTTTTTTTAGAGTCACTAAAAATAGTAATATATGCTTATTTTTATAGTTGAAACCCTAAATATGACCCAGTCATGTTACTGAACACTTTAATTTCATTTAAAATGTGACATATGATGTCAGTTTTGGGTTGCATATGTCCGACGGGAAGGGGGAATAGCGAACAAGTGGTTATGGGAGGGGTGTGTGAGTGAGCGCTGTGTGCGAATGTTGTTGCGTGTTTGTTTATTTTCGTTTATTTTAAATATATCGGTTTTGAGTTGTCGAAGTATGCAGTGTGATTTTTTAGTCATTTTGTGTAGTGGGAGTGGATTATGTTGTAAATGTGTGGAACGATGAGTTGTTTGGAACATTATTGCACGTATTGAGAGCGTCCACCTCGTTTCGAGCGTCTCTTATAAACTGCCGGGACGGGAGTGTTTTGGTTGTTGCTCTTTTGTTTTGTTTTAATTTTCATTGTTTGTTGTGGGCTGCTTTATTGACGCTGTGTAATTTGTGTGTAGCCTCCAGCAACAATGGTTGTTTTGTCATTAAATAATGTATTGTTACTATAGAAAGAACTGGAATTTAAATTTGTTCTAAGTTGGAGATTGAATTTTTGTGTAGTGTTGAGCGGTAGCAGTTTTGTTTTCCTTCGGACGAGCAAATGGAACTCGTTCTGTGCGAAGCCGTATGGGCTACCTCCCCCAACACAACAGTGCAATTGGCATTTTATTTATTTAAGTTTATTATGCGTTTGTTTGCATTTATTGCAATATGCTAATTATTTCGAGGATAAGAAAAAGCTGTGCAGAGAAGCGAGCGAGACGTGCACAATGGCGGACCGATGTTCGATTTGATGGAGGCCTTTACGATTGACGTTATCTCTACTTTGTGATGAAATCCGATATTGAGTTAGCACTGTGAGGTATCGTTTACTTTGAGAAGACAACGATTGGTGAGTGACTGTTCCCTTTTTTATGCCTTGTAATGCGCCCAGGGATGCGGCTGCATCTTCTGCCCCGAGATGTAGCAAACATTCGCACACGTAGCTTCTCAATGTATCGTGCATCAGAATAACTCTTAAAATAACCTTTGTTATAAAAGTGCTGAGAAAGTTCTGGGTACCAATAATAGTATTCTACGCTTGTTCTCGACGTAGTTCAAGTGGAGGGTTGCTTTTTGTGCCTCCCTTGGTGTGTTTCTAATTGCCCTGTTGACTTTAGGGTGTACTATGTGAACGTTAAAGTGTTGTATGGAGAATTAGTTTTGGTTAAACTAAGTGTAACTTATGTGCGCGGACAGGGTGCCGTTGATGTATCCGCATGGAAGCCAAAACATTCACGGGAACGCCTGAGGGAGCTATTTAGCTAGGTGTGCAAAATATCCGTTGAGGATTGGTGCTTATTAATGAGCTTGTTTTCACCCTTTCCGAAGGAAGCTCGTTCTAGCAATTCGTAATATCATACCTTGTCGCTCGCCAAGAGGGGGTTACTGTGCTCCTCCCCTCATCGTGCCCAGAATAAAGGGAGCACAAAGCGCTTTCGAGCGGTATTTTGATGGAATACTTTATGCGGGAATCGACACTGTATGATCTACACGAAATCAGCTGTCCTGGTGATTAGGCAGTTCCTGTCTAAAGGTTATTGCGTTGATTAAATAGTCCAATTGGCTTGAAACATATGATCAGCGGGGTTCTAGCCGGTATTGCACGCAAGGTGTCTGCGATCACCTATTTTTAGTCATTAAGCATTGTGGTAAATACTTAACCAAGAGAGGGGACCCTCAATATTAGGTTAAGATTATTTGAGCACATTGCCCGTCCTTGTTTTTCTGTGCATGCTTTCGCCAAATAAAATAATTGTGGTTAATCTATCGTCTCAGAGTCAGTTTGTTACCAGATCCATTCCAGGTTCTGAGCCAGTGACGCGTTGCTCTCCCCGGTTTTAGCCTTTAGTGTCTTATGCACATTTGGGTAGGGGTTAGCACGTCATAAAAAGTTAGCTTAATACATTACCCTTTAAAAATAGAAAAAAAAATATTTCCCAAAAGAAATAAATGTGCCCCAAAAACACAGTAGAATCTTCATTAACTAAAATTTTTTTTGCCAATTTTACACTTAAAAGTACAAAAACTTATAAATTCTACAAAAATTAAACAAACACTTCTGTAGGATTTTTCGAGAATTTTGCGGATATGCAAAAAAATCGTGGATGCAAATAAGTTCAGTTCCAATGAAATTTTTGTGGATCTTTGAATTCGCGAATCACAAAGTGCAAATGTCAGAGGTCGGACTGTAAATGTAAATCAACTTCTTTAATGAAAAATGCAGATTTGGTTAAAATCACCATCTGTGGTGAGCATGTATGTCACACTTAACAAAAATAGCATTTTACTCTCTTGCAGATTAATATTTCCTATAATCCTACTCAGTATCAACACTTTTTCTAATTCTGAGGCAAAATTAAGAACTCTAATATATTTAGGAAAATTTTTTGCTAAACTGTTAGAAATGGCTTACTTAAGCAAAAAAACAAAAACAAACAAACAAAAAAACGACATTCAGTTTCATCTTGTACTTTCTAAAAACTTCATATGCACCTTTAATGAATCAGTAGAAATTGTAAATGTAGTCTTTTTCATTGCCTTGCTGGAAGCAGAACCCCATTTTCGCTTACGGATAGGTTTTTCTCCATCAGTCAACGCCTCAACATTTTCTTTGTTTGACCCTTCTTTGGAAGCTATGCAAAGCAAAAATGAAAACAGAAAATGAATTGATAAATTAGGAAATATTTTTTGATGTAAAATAATAAGTAGACATTAATAAGGGTCATCTTTTTTTTGCAATAAGAACAACTTGTATTTATTAAGATGTGTTTCAGTTTACTCTATCTTAATAAACATGATTGTGAGAACAAAGCCATATAGCATATGCAGAGAGGAAAAACCATGGGTGAAAGACTTTCAAGAGATCTGTAATACGATTGGTTTTATGTTGTGCAGTCCCAATAGTCATCCTAGCGGGCTATCTAAACGAGAGAAATGGGAAATGTACTGCATGTAAAGGAGCTAAGAAAAGCCCCCTCCCTAAAACATGGCGTCGTTATCACAATCTTGCTTATAAATGACAAAAGTATAAACCAAACTATGTCTGAATTTTTTATCCATTTCCAAAATTTTTTGTGAACGTTATTTGACACTGGGATTCAAGCAAATTGCAAGAAGATGACAAGGATTCCGTTACCAGACAAATATAAGGTCTTTACAAAACAATGGTGCAGTTTAGTAAGTGAACAAATAACCATTTCCCAATTTGCACATGTGCATTTTGCACCATTAGGAAGAACAAGTGTTCAAGTTTGAGGTGCATTAGTCATAGTCCTTATTATTGCTCTAAGTATTGGCTCAATTTCAGATTGGATATCTGTCGTAACATGAATAGAGGTCACATCAAATGAAAATGAGAGTTTGATGAAAAACTTAATGTGTTTTCTTTAAAACGTTTTCTCAATCGATTCTTTATGTTATCCGAAGATTAGATTTCTATTTGCTTTTAAGTTGTAAAGCATTTGTTGGATCATCCTGTATTTTATTACTAAAGTTTACGAAGTAATTGCATCACGCATGATGTGCTTTGCGCAAGGCTCTGCCCATCTGGCAATGACGGACATGGGTGGAGCTCTTCTCCTTTAGCTGTCACTAGCTTTCAAACGGAATTTTTCTTTCGTTTGCAACTGAAAACAACCTACAAAGATTATTTTTTGACGTTATTTTTCATGATGATGCCAAAGGGCACAAAGTTCAGAAGGGGAAAGAAGGTGTTCGCAACATTAGCGCTCGAGAACAAAGTGCAGCATGGAAGTTTTGAGAAACTGCGCAATTTCTTGATTTAATTTTTCAATGAAATCGATCTTTCAACATAAGTAGCTTCAGTTCTACTGGATAGATTTTATGATCTTGGGCATTTTGGAAAGGTCTGAAGCTAATAAAGACTGCCCTGATCCAATTTTTTATATAAAAGCAAAAGAAAAAAAAATCGTGGAAGAAAACAAGACAGGTACTCGAATTCATAAGTAAAAAATTCTTTCGATCGTTACATAAAATAAAATAATTACAATAGAGATGTTCTGGGAACAGGACCTTAATAAAAAACCTGATCTTTCCAATGGTGTAAAGGAAATTTTTCTGTATTCTGTTTCTACATTTTTAATATAGTTTGTTATTCACATGTGCGTTTAATTAAATCGTTACCATTTAACACTAGATAAGGAAGACGCCATCTTGCGGTGGCCATTTTGGATGAAAAATCCGACAAATTTTGGAAACCGGCAACAGTCAGGTCCCAATGATGCCGGATTTGAGAAGTTTTATTTCTAATTCTTTAAATTGCTTTGAGAGCCAATAATGTTGGCCCAATATATGATGCTTCCCAATACAAACTACCACTCTTCCAGCATTCCACGGCAAGGTAGCTTTGAAGTTCGTCTCAGGAAACCCAACTGTTATAGAGGATTGTGTATAAATTGGTGCATTTTTGGTAAAAGTATTGTACATTATTTTATACTACTACAACGTAAGTCGAGGTAGGCCAGTACAAATAAAGCTATAGCAGACAAATATTAATTACAATGTTAAAAACTTAAAATACTCTGCTAGGCAAAGCCCTCTATTAAAGAAAAAGCATAAAAAAATAAATCTACCACCATAGGAATAAAACTGTACGTACAAGACAATGAAATTTTTCGTACATGAACTCTGCCTGCCTGTTTATTTTCATCATCCTGAAAAATACAATGTTAATTTTGCATTTTTAAGCATTGGTTTTTAGAAATTCTGTAGAAGATGCTGCTGCACAAAATGACTTGATAAACAGTAACAATTTATAACAATGGTCTAATGAGTCATGAAAAAAAAAACTGAAAAATAAAATAGAAGGTTTAAATTATATTTTTTAATTATTAAAAGACTAATGCAAAACACAACACTCAAACAGAAGGGTTTTTCTTTAAAAAAATTCTTATTCTCCATTTCTTATTTTAAGAGATTCGTGGATTACCACTCTCTATGGGACTCTTAAGGCCTGTTCATATTGGTTAATTCTCGTCATATGATTTCATTTTTTAAATAGGTATGAAAAAGAAAGAAAAGAAACACAGGAAATAGTTTGGAGATCAAGTTCCCACCCTTGCAGCAAAAGACAAGAGGAAAAAAAAAAAAAAAAAAAAAAAAAAAATTTTTTTTTTTTTTTTTGTCTTTCCACTGGAGATGGTATCTGGTAATTGAAATACGTATTTCAATTTTATTCCTTATTGATTAGAGGCTTTCAGTTTTTGGTTGTTCCATTCCACAGCATTTGCTTTTGTAGAATCAATGTCTATCCTATAAAATGCAATTTGTTTCCTATGAATCAAGTTTGAACATCACCAAAAGTGAACAAATGTCATGGATAATGAAAACTTATTGTTCAAAGTGAACAAACTTTGAAAAGGTTTATTTCTCTTATATTGTTCTAATACGAGGGCCAGTCAAATGAAAACCAGAAATATTTTTTTATAGCTCCTTTATTACAGACAGAGTTAGAACAAGTACACTAATTTTCCATGTAGTCTCCATGCTTTTCGATGCATTTCCGCCACCGAGTCGGGAGGGTATGGATATCTCCGGAAAAAAAAATTTTTGGCTGCGTGTGCAGCCACTCATCATTCCCAGTTTCACCTCTGTGTTGGTCACAAACTTGTGGCCACCTAAGGAATCCTTTAGTGAGCCAAAGGTGTGGAAGTCGGAGGGCACGAGGTCAGAAGAGTAAGGAGGATGGGGGAGGCACTCCAGACGCAAGTCCTGGATAGTCGTCACGGTCGCACTTTGTCATGTTGGATGAGATCGCCTGTTGAGAGGAGTCCGAAGTGCTGGGTGCATATAGCAGGTTTCAGAATCACACACCAATTCACTATAGGTGGCACTGGTCACCTTCTTGCCCTTATCCATGTAATGCTCCACTATGGGACCCTTGGTGGTCCCAGAACAAGGTCAGCATCACTTTTCCTGCAGATGGCTGGCGGCGGAACTTTTTCGGCTTTTTCATTTGCCAAACTTGTTGTGCTGCTGAATTTCTTACACCATTCATACACCCGAGTCTGTGATATACATGCAGCACCATACTGTGCCAACATGCATCGATGAATTTCTATTGGTTTCGTGCCTTCACTGTGTAGGAAACAGATCTCCTGACGCTGCTCTTCTTTGGTGAATTCCAACAGAGGTGCCGCCATATGGCGGGCTAGTCCACACGCATACGTACCGGGTCTGATCGTAATGGGAGCGGTTTTCAATTTTCTACAGCGGTTTTCTGGTTTTCATTTGACTCAGCCTCGTATTTTACCAAGCAGCACTCAAAGATATGCTGGTGACATATGGAAATGATTTTCTTAATGATAGAACGAATCTTCTACAATACAGCAATATATTTAATATTATAAAAATACATGACATTTATGAACCCTTAAAATAAAACAAATTTTTGAAATGATTGCGACATGCATAAGGTAACTGGAAAGCATTCTTTGTATTAAACAAAGAATTGTACTTGATGTCATTCAGAGTTTTAAAAGCTACTGTATATACTCGTGTGTAAGTCTATCTTGTGCGTAAGTCGGGGGCAGATTTTGGGCCAAAAATTCTGACATTTCCTATGATCTGCTAATAAGTTGAGGGTAAAATTGAATTTACCAAAGTTTGAATTTTCTGAATTTAGCCACGCTGAAATCCTATATTTTTATGAGTAATAATGTCAAACTTGTTTAAGCTACCAGGCCTAAACATGACATCAACAATGTATTGTTGAAGCACAAAGATTGAACTTACTTCTGTAATAGCACCACCACAATGACGTAACAAGTGTTTTATCTTTTCCGTGTTCATGCCAGGTAATTTCTTTAAGGCATTAAACAATTTTCATTAATTATTAAATCATTAATCATTTTATTATTACCAAATGAAGAATTTTATAAAAGTGAAATCAAACATACGGAAAATTATCATGTATTAATTTAAGTAATTAATAAAAGTTGTTATTGTTATTCACGTTCTTTTCAAAGTAATGTAATAGTCCTAACTGCATCCTTTCAGGTTTTTTTTTTGTTTTTTTTTCGGTTTTTAAATAAAAAAATGCACATGAAACAAAAATTAAAAATCCAATTTCGCAGTGCAAATGACGAAACCAATTTCGTGTTTTACTTGGAAGCAGCTTCTTCTGACAAATGACAGTACTGTTGCAATGAAATCTCATTGGAAGCAAGTCAAAAGCACTTCTCCACTTTGCTAACTCTGTTTTCTTTGGAATTTACTTCAATGACTATTGGAATTCCTAAGAATTTTTTTGAAAAGTTGAACTACAAACCATATGGAATGCTATTTTGCCAGTCTTCCTCTATTGCTATAGCTACTGGCAGCTAGTGAGCACATGAACAGTCTCTAAGTTAAAAAGTGGAGTTAAAAAGCATGACTGCTACTACATCACCACTGTCGGATCGAATCTTTTATTTTCCTTATGAATTCTTTAAGAAATAAATTTTAATACATTGTGATACATATTCAGGAATCATGTCCATTTCCTAAAATGAATACAGCTTTTTATATGGACTTTAGTAGACTGCCAAAATTCTATGGAAACTAGTATAACTCGTGAATAAGTTGAGTTTGCTTTTTAGGATGAATTCTAAGACATAAATTTTTGACCTATACGCGAGTATATACAGTAAAACATATAATTCTCTTTGAAGAGCATCCGATAAATATGGGGAATATCCAATTTTAATACTAGTAATTGAAATTGCCTGGAAGCTTTTTCTTTGACAATGAGATCCACATCCAGATAATGGAATGCCAAAATCATCATATGAAGATGCTGATATCTACCATGTTTTTTCAGTTTGCACTCTAAATAGTATGAACTTAATATACGGATGGTGACTAGAACTCTCATCATTTCTGATGGTCAATTCATTTTGATCCACTGTTCTGATGCTGATTTCTTATAAAATTAACTAACTTGTTTACTAAAAAAACAACTGTCAAAGATTCAAATGTCAAATTCATAAAAATCTAGGGTTCACGAAATATTTTCTATGTGGAAAAACTTTTATATCAGTAAATTTGAATTATTCTGCTATATTAAACCAATCATGCCATTTACAAAAGAAAGAAAAAGGAAGAGTTGAACTGTTTGAGTAAGTGCTTTGCATTAATATTTGCATAATTCAAATAAAAAAATATTATCTTAGAGAGATAGACTTAAATTTTATAGCTCAACTCCATATGGAGTCAACATTATGTTGAAATATCATAATATTAAATCCTACTATTGGTCTTCATTTGATTTTTAACAGTCAAACCATTGATCAACATTATAATCAAAATTTAAAAGAGCTATCCAAAACCTTAAACTCAAAACAGGTTCAGAAAAAATAAACAAATAAATAAACTGAGTCAACACAAAGTTGTGTTAATGTGTCCCGTTCATAGCCTAAAATGTTCAAACTTATAATTACCAATAGAGCTTTTACAGTACGTGACTGCGTAATGCACTGTACATCAGCTATATTAGATAACTAAAGCACTTTCACATGCTAGTCACTATGGCAAGATCAGTGTACTATACTTATCTTCCAAAAAACAGTATTCTATACCGATTCCTTGAATGAGTGCGATGATAGCGAGTATCGGCTTCTTTGTGATTCACTATGGTGGCACTGATATCATGATGGCTATAGTGAAAAAACTCTATAAAGAGTTTTTGCAAAACTGTAATTACACAATGAATAAGTGCCATTCTGTTGTTACATCGCAGAAGATCCAGTTTCAACAGCTTAAATGCATAGGGCTGTATATCACAGGGGTTGCAGTAGCATTTAATTCTGCTAACAGCCCTTGTATATCGCTATCACTGTTAACAAAATCACTGCAGTTACTATCGCTCTGGTTTCTGTATTCGTATAGAAAATGCAATGCCCTGTATCATTTTCTGTCCGATATCATTTTCAAAAATTAATATGGAACCCATGGAAAATATTTTACTCCTCTTCGTGGAAACTATCATCTTTCGTTTCTGACACATCTGTTTCACGTTCTTGACGCATAGGAACAAGACGCCGCCATTTTACAATCAAATAATCTCGACTACAGACAGACTTTATTTTATTTAGTTTGTTTTTTTTTTTAAATTTTCATCAAATGGCTTTTCTATCCGCCGATTTTTTATTACATCGAGAAGAAAAATAGGAAATATGATTGCAGATAGAATTTTGAACTTCTTATATAGAAAATTATTCGAACTATTTCTTCTTGCAAACAAACTAACTGCTTCACTCGTGACGTCACTCTCAACTAAAGCTGAGACAAGGTATAGCTTCCCTGACAGCCCGATAACAAGTGATAACACTTGTTGCAATGTGTGACATCAGAATTTCTAAATGCCTTTGTAATCCTTTGGAAAATTACACAACATCCAGAAGAATGGCGCATCTCTTGATCGCAGGGAGAGGAAAAATATGAAAGTTTTTTTGCATATTTTATTAATTTTGAGTTTAAAATCGAAAATTTTTATATCTTTGTCTTTATTTTATTTTTATTTTTTTGGAAACACTTTGAAACTTATCACTATCAGCAATACGAAATTTTATACAGAATATCTTCAGACTTTTTGCAGATTACAAAACTTACAAACAATATGTGAGTGTCACGATGATGCGATAAATTGTCACACAAAAATCCAACTCTTGCCAGATACGGTTCCAAATGTCTTTTGTGATTGTGGCTGTTGCTTGCTCAATTCTCCTCCTCAGTTCCATAACTTTTTTTCAATGAGGAAGGACATATTACAGAGGTTGCAGTAGCATTTAATACCAAGCTTTTCCAAAGATATTATGGAAATGAGGGGGGGGGGGGATGGGATTGAGCAACTGAGAGCCACAATCGAGGAGGATATGTTGGGCCATGAGTGGCAAGAGTTGGTTTATCATGTGGGCATTTGTCGTATCACAATAGGCTCCTACATAGAATGTTTGTAAGGTTTATAAAATGAAAAAAAAACCTGAATGTATTCTGCACAAAATTTCATATTACTATTAGCGATACGTTTCAAAGCTTTTCCATAAAAACGTTTTCAAAGTGCTACCAGCCTTTATGTACACCCTGTATATAACCAACACATGTAAAAATATGAAGCAACAAAAAGAAATAACATTATACTGAAATATAAATAGAGTGATTAATATTATTGTAGGTTAGCTTAGGTTAACCATCATAAACAAAACCTTTAACAAATTCCTATAAATTCATGACCATTTTATTTTCAGTGAGAAAACTAATGTTGTAATAAACTGCAACAACCCCAAAAATCATTTGAAACAATCTAATGTCAATCAATCTTATTAATGTGATATAGTAAATTAAAAAATAAAATAAAATAAATTACGATACGATTATATATCTAAAAATTCAATGAGAAGCAGCAATAGGGCTGTTTCACGTGACGTCATTTCTGCCCGAAAGTCGTTTGTCAGCCATGTTGTGTGGCAGCGAGCATTACTGTAACTGTTTAGATCTAATGCGAGTGGCATGCATTGTAAAACATCACAGTTATCGGTTATTTTGCTGCATTGTTAAATGTGGTAACTGAAATGAATAGGCGGTTTCACGCTTCGAAAAAAACGGTTTAAAAACCATTTATTTCAGAAAAAAAAACCTGTTTATGTTTAAACGATAGGGGAAAAAACGGAATAAACAAAAACGACACCAACGTTGTTTTTTTCCATTCGTTTATTTGCAACATCTCGTTTTTTTGAGAAAAAAAACATGGCTGACCACCCTTCGTCGAAGCGGCGTCGGGTTAGGGCTCAAAATAGAGCTTGGGATTTAGATGCAGGGCTTGCAATTGCGAATTATATTGTTGGATTTTCATATTTAGGCAAAGATCAGGTAAAGTATATCATGTCGTTAAAAAAAAAACAAGTTGTTAAAACAGGTTTTGTAATTGTAATCATGCATGTACGCTATACTCAAGGAGGCTGCCATGGTTATAACAACCAGCTCCCTCTGCAGTCAAATTTCCAAAAAGAAATAAACCATTTAAAATGGTAAAGCTTAAACCATTTGTTCACGGTTTTACCCACTTAAGCAGTTTATTTTTAAACCGTTTTTTCAATCAGTTTCAAAGCGTGAAACCGGCTAATGTGAAAGGGATAAAGGGGTTCTTCAACATTCCCATTTTTTTTTCAGTGCTTGCTTAGTTTTTCAGTTCATATAAATCAGTGATGGCCCACAGGCAGCCTTCCAAAAGTTAAAAACGTTTGTGAGGTTATAAAATTTGTAGATTGTGGGGTTGGGGTGTCATGAGTGTATAGTATAAACAAAGTAAACTATCATGTGAAACTGTGATCCTTGTCACATAGAAAGTTCAATGATGAGGCCCCATAGTTTAAAGAATTTGGCCGTCACTAATATATAAATAACCAAGTCGGCCCATTTCATCTTGGGAATTCATACCGGTTCACGTGTAAAAATATCTGAATACACTTCGTATGGATATCATGTAATCAGAAAAGGGGTAGAACGGGAGGCGACACTCGTAACTGTTCCAATGCTATTTTGTTGAACTCAAAAAAAGTGCCATCAAACTCTACAATGCCAGGTTCGGAAACTAATGGCTGTTAAGTTTTATTGGGCTCCTCCCACTGCTATAATGGCCACGGCTGTGCTTAGCAGCTGCATCCTCCCCTCCTGTGCTATATTATTCCGTCAACCGCTTTGAATTGTTTAGTATTAAAAGCTGAATTGTTGCATGTTTTTGCAGCACCACATCCAGCACGAGTCCTTTTAATCAACATTTTAAAAGAGGAAAAAAAGAATGAAAAACCTTTATAAAAAGTTGAGTGTAGTCTCATCCCAAGTCGTTAGTGGTCTAACGTGCATCTCAGCAGACCACTGAGAGAGAAGGCCTGCTCAGAATCGTCACACATTGTTACATAAATGTATGGCATTTCAGTGATGAGGCTTTCTCTCTCGTTGGTGTTGCATTAACAGACAGAAAGCAATCACGTGCTCTACGACACTGACCACGTGGTTTTCTTTATTTATTCAGTTTCCGAATCTTCCTTGCAGTTCCGCTACGATTGCTTTTATTTCAACAAATGAGCGGAGCTTCGCTTCCCATTCTAACTCTTCCCTAATGTAATCCTACAGAAGCAAGTTTGGCAAGTATTGTGGTTTTTTTTTTTTTTACTTCCAATGGCAACTTTTAGGCATATTCAGACAAATTCATTGTAAGCAGTGCCTGCAACAAACACACAATGAACAACAAGAATACTCCTTAGTTTAATGCAGAATTTCACTGCATAACTATTCATGAAAGTCATTCGTTATGAAAATAAAACAACTAGAAAGCTAAGAAGGTCGCTTTACATAAACAATGTATATAGAGTAGCGTCACAATGTTGAATGCGTAACTCGGAAATTTCTCATTGGAATTCGATTAAATTGTAATGGTATGCACAGGAACGGGATGGGGTGGAACGGGATACTATTTTGTGAATAAGTTCAGTTTTTTGACAGTAGGCCTATTTGAGTGATTTACTTTAAAATTACTTTTGTCTGTCTATAATTAACCTTTTAGCTAAAGATATATGTACCCTATTATTTCTCCAAATTTCATCTTCCTAGCTGTTATTAACTTATTGTTTGGAAACAAAATTAGCGTGAGCAGTCTAGCAGCAGTGCAGTGTGTCAATCAACATGGTGGCATAACAATGGGTGCTATGCCATAGTGACGTCAGTGAAACAGCCCTATTTGTTAGGATTCATTTCTGACAATGAGTTTTGGTCTAACCACCATCATCACGGCCGATGAAAAGCTATTGGCCATGTTAGACAAACGAGTTCCCAAAAATAAAAGCTACTACTGTACACTGATAATACCTTTGTGTCTATTTGAAGCAATATTGAACATCATGAATATTTTGGACTTAAAGAAAAATTTTAAAATCAATAGATAGTTGGATAAACTACATGAGTTGACAGAGGAAAAGAAAAAATCAAATGAATACCAATTAGTGGAATCTTATCATTTCCATGCAAACAAAAATTATTCTCATTATTATATCAACCTTGAAGTTTTGTAAACTCAAGAAAATGAATGTCTAATAAATTACGAAAAATATAATGGAACTGGTTTTTCTTTTTAAAATATTAATACCATAATTGCAGAAACATGGAAAGGTTAGCAAATAAAGTTTCACATATAATATACCCACGAATAAAGATAAATGGCATTTACAACTTCAATCTCCAATAACATTTTTTACATCACACCTATATAGTAGACCATTAGGTGATTAACCAGGATGCAATAAACAAAATCAAATGGAAAATATATGGTATAGTCGATCCATCGTAAGCTTGAGCGGGATGTAAACAAAAAAATAACCACGTATCCCTGCGCAGGCTCCTGTGATTGGAGGAATCAATTTTGCGTACTCATGGCTTGGCAAGGCCAGATGAATCCCCTATCTTTCTATCCTTTAATCCACTAATCCCTTATGCTCTCAAGAGATTCAATGAAAGCCTTTAGGGTATTTATTAAAAAGAAAAAGTATCTATTTTAATGAAAAGCTATAGCAAGAATGACATTTATATATAATATTTATTTTATACACATTAAGTATGAAAAATAATTTATGAAAATCATCCGACATACGATTTAATCAAAAAACATTGAAACATTTTTTACAAGCTTTATAATAAAAGTCCTGGCTGTAAGTTATACCGTAAATATTCTACTATAACGCGACTTCTTGTATAACGCGACTCCACTTTTTCGGCCCAAAAAATCGGCAAAAATCCTATCCTCTTGTATAACGCGACCCCCATTTTTGACTCCTCGCGAGAAATAAAATGTACGAACTTATACAGAAAAAAAATCGATGTTGTTAGATGTTGGCGACGAGTAATTCGAATAAAAAGTGAATTAATACATTGTATAATGAACTGGACATTATATACAATGTAATTAATGTATAATACACGGCAAATTCGTCTGAATGTCATCAGCACAGAAAGCGACTTCGACAAAAGCAACTGCCTCA
>JAHWFO010098624.1:1373155-1453817 GCA_023313115.1 Rhysida immarginata | reverse complement strand
GGAAAATTTCATCTTCTCAGAAATGAAAATAAAATTTAATTACGCAGATATGCCATAGCTTAGTTGCTAAAAATTTAAAGGATTTTAGGTGAAACTTTATGACATGCCTCAAAATTGAACCAGAAAAGTAAAACCTCTGATGTGGGTCATATCTATACAAATTTTATTGGAAAATAAAATTATTTAAAGAAACAGAATAGTTCTAAAAATATATTTGAAGATAATTTTTTTCCCTCTATATATAAATCAAAGGATATTGATTTCAGCCATTCACAGTTTAAATGCAATCTAAACATTTGTCTGTAAACTCATACCTGTAAAACATTCACCAGCATTTTAAAAAATCATCTAGAGGAAAATTAAAAAAATAAACTAGAGTTCAAAATAACACTTTCCCCATTTTTTAAAGAAATATATACGAGGGAAAACGGGACTAAATTCTCCATGATCTTATAAATGTAGTTTGGCTTATCAGTAACCTTATTTTGCTTTAAATTAAAACACTCTTCTCCCTCCTTCTAAAGATATGATGAAACTTACAAATAAAAAAAAAATAATTAAAATCAATCTTCAATGAGGTAATTAAGATAGACGACAACCAATGATGTTATTTAATAATGATGATGATGATTATATAAGGATGATTTCTAAAATAAATTATCAATAATAAAAATGCAAACCATGGGGCAGTTTTCAATTCAGATTACATAGAAACATATGAAAGCAATCTGTTAAATAATTTATTAATTTCAGAGCAAAACATGCTATTAGACTTCACAAGTCAGTCAAACAACTAAATTTAAGCCATTGGTAGCTATACGAAATTTAAAAAGACAAACATAGTTATGCATTGAAAGCTTCGAATTCATTTGTCTGCATCTGAATTGAATCTGCCAGGAAAGTAACTTAGAAATGCTGTTCACAAACTGTGCAAGGATTCCGAGATCTTCTGGAGCCAGTATTCAAGACGAGAACATCAACGATAAATTTTGTCAATTGATGATGCCACATGCTGAGGGCCAAGTTAGGCACAAATCCCACAGACTTGTTGAAAAAGTCCCCATAAACTTTATAAAAGTTCCAACTCTCTTCCTTCCTTCAAAGTCACATAACACCAGGTTAAAAAATGGAAATTGTTTGACAGCGAGAACGAAGTCAAACTTTTTTTTGACACTGCAAAACACTGGAAAGACATCTCCTTCAGTATATAGCCTGGAGGAGTCGTCACACATCTCAAATGATCATTTTTCTTTTGTTATTTCAAACGTTTGTAATAATTCAAACAAACAAAATTGAATCAATTACTTTAACACCAGTTTTCTCTTCACTTCGATTCTGACCAGTAGCATTACGAAGATAAAATCACAAGCACAGACGTTGATTTGAAGGTAGGCAGACAATGGCAAAATTCAGAAATGACCATCTTGGCATACGAGTTAAAACCTCTGGATTCTGTTGAGTTCTCCCAGAAGCACACTTAATAAAGTATAGAAACAAAAAGCACTAATTAACACTGAATAGTCTCGAGCACAGCACTGAAGCAATAAGAGTCCTTATCAGTCTTTTCACCTTGGAATAAGCATTTTCTTGAACTTGTTAAGGTTTGTTTAAGCTGTTAACTTCTTTATACACTTTCGATGCTTTTAGTGTCCTTTCGTTCAAGCATTTTGAAAGACTTTTTGCACATCAAAACTTGATCAGCAGCATACCACCGTTAGAAAGTTGATTTAAAAACTAACAAAAAACAAAAGCATGGCAAATAAACATAAGAAATTTTGACTTCCTTGTATGATTTGGAGACAGCCATAAGTAAAGTTTCCAAAATCATCACATAAGTCAACTGATGTGAAGATGTAGTCTGTATGATGATTTTTGCAGAATGATGGTTGCAAGGTAACTGAAATGTACATACCTCGTAGTCAAGAGGTCTGTTTCATCATCAATCACTTAAGACTATCCACAGGGTTCAACGAAATTTTGTAAGCTGTCATTATCTCCAAAAGACTTATTGTACAACTGCAGCACATCAAAAATCCAAAATAAAAATTCAAAGTAGCGTTCATGATGCGACAATAGTGACAGGCGATGTACAAAATTATGATGCTCTGTTGGTGATGATAATGGTCGCTTCGAGCAGTGGCTGGAAAGAATAGGATCATATGATGTCTGCAAAATAGCCTCCGAGTCTTGCATACTTCAGGGATATGTAACGGCCCAGATGTACCACGACTCTGCTGCTGGTCCAGAATTTCTGCATTAGAATGACAACTGCACATGTATTTATCCAGTCCTTTGAAATATAATACAGGTGACAGCTTGTCGAAGTTTTCCTCTCCTCTCCTCAATTATATTTAACATTAAAGAGAAAGAGCAGGGAAAAAAAATGTCCCAAGTCAATCAGCAAGTTCCAGTTGCACTCTTATGGTGATGATGAAGTTAAGAATTTAATACAACTGAAATCAATGGCACAGTCCATGTTTTTAAGGATCACTAAGTGATAACCAGATCTTGGTTTGGTAACAAAGTTCATTCACATGATGACACTTGCGTCATCGACATTCACTCTGAGAAGAATTTATCGAACGATTCAGTCCAGGCAGCAAATATTCTATTTTTTCCTCATCTCCTTTCACACATTTCATTGCATTAACGGTATTAAACACATTTCTTCTTTCTGCAGTCAAGTCCACTCGATCAATTTTGTTGTGGTTGATCATTTCAATGACTTCACACACAAATTTTATAAGAGTCTATACAGCTGCATAACACCACAGCAGTCACATCACAGGCGAAAGGTGTAGCCTCCCTCCCCTTTGGCTGATTCCAGTCATGTGGCATATCAAGGAGTCACTCACAGGCAGGGCCATCAGGATCGGATTTTGTTAACCTTAAGAGCCGCACACTATCATGGAGATCGAACGTTGTCGCACAGAGACTGTCTTCTAGTGAAGACATCAACAAATTTACTACAAATAAAAACTGAGGGAAGCTTATTTGAAAAGCCATTTAAAAAAAGGTTTTAAATATACATAACATTAACGTTTCCAATCTAATAATGCAGAAGCAAAGGGGGGAGGGGGGGGACAACAACACAACAAGAAGAACAAAACAAAACAAAAAAAACCTCATACTTTATGAAAAATATCATTTACATTTATAACAATATTTAGCTTTGCAGCAAGCTCTTTAACTGCTAGAACTTAATTCTTTCATTAAGGCCAAACTTAAACATTTAAAATTAAAATAATATTAAAAAAAATAAATTAAAATCTCTAAACTAACAAAAAAAATTAAGATTAAAGAAAGGAAAAATTTAAACACCTTCCCTCAGTTTTTCATTTGTTTCGTTTTAATATATATTTTACTCCTCGAATTTAAACAGTACTTTTTTTTTTTTAAAACATTGGTCCCTTATTCATGAGATCAAACATTACCTTCCCGTTCCCTGACTCTTGTCTTTCAAATGCTTCCTCTTCCGTTTTCGCATCAACATCCATAGATTCATCGTTTAATTCCCTGTAATACATAAATATGGTTTTAGGAAATGCACAGGGTGATCCAAAAGTCAGGAAAAACTTTAAAACTCAATAATTCGCACACGAGTACAGATAAAAACATTGTTTGCACGGAAACAATTGAAATGAAGTCTGATTCCAGGAGAGAGAAGAAAAAAAAAGATTAATGTTAAAATTGTTCGGGTTTTCACCAACAGATGGCGTTTATGCACATTTTCAGACGGCAAGATGCTAGATTAACTATCGGCGAGGCAGAACTATCACTATCTACATACTTCCTAAATATCATCTGCAGCAAGTGCTGTGCTTTTTATACAGTCTGAAAATGTGCATAAACTGATGTCTATTAGAGCACCAAAATAGAGAGGATGGACATTACTTTCGCCGAATGTATGCTGCCAGAAATGGAAGCTCATTGGCTGGTCAGTCGCACCATAATCATAGAAGGGAAGTAGTGAAACTTCCTTATGCTTTTACATTGACATAGAAGAAAATAATTTTTTATTACTTAGGATTTAATGCTTATCTGAAACCAATTGTTGTATACATTTCTTTATTAGAGTTAAAAGTAAACTAAAAAATTTAGTTTACAATTTTTGATGAGTTATTTGTAGAAAAAATTGCAACCGAACATTGAAGTGTGCAGTCACTCGAAATTGTCTCCGCGGGAGTTTTGTGAAACTGGCGCTGCTGCAGATTTGGCTCCAATCGCAGGAATTGGTTTGCAGTTTGGGTCGTTTATTTAATTTAATTTAAAAGATATTGTAGAACAAATATTATTTATTTTTTCTTTGTTATTAGTTAAATAAATTGTTAATGAAAGTAAGTATATTTAAAAAATAAATTGAATAAAAAAAAATCAAATAGATGCATAATCATAGTATTCTCATATCATGATTATGGTACAGAAAATGTTTCTTTAAATTTATAATTAATTTATTAAAAAGAAGTGAACACAGCATGGTAAGATTCTGTAAAAAAAAATGACCGATTTGGAAAAGAGAAAAAGAGAAAAGCGGGCTTAAAAACACGGGGCCCTTCACGCAGAGGGGGGGGGGGGAGAAGAAAAATGTAGGGAGGGAAAGCCAAAGACACTGAAAGAAGCTGTAGAAAGCCCCTTGACAAATTAGAGAATAGTTGGAGGGAGAGGGGAGTGGGGGAAAGGTAATGAAAGAATGGTGCCTTTACGAAGGTTAGTGTCATTATAAGGAATTGAATTTCATGAGAAAAAGACTCGAATTGCTTTCTTTCTTTTTTTGTTATGGAAGTTATGAAGAATATAAAGACTAACGTCCTGTAAGGAGTGGCCACGAGAATTTAAGTGTTTAGCGAATGTATTTTGTCCACCCTGTATTTTGTATTATATCAAGACTAGTTTTTATTTTCTGGTGAGAAAATTGAGGAGAGATGTTTGTAATGCAGTGAAAAGTAAAACACATAAAATATTTGCAAAATTGCTCTCTTAATATTTGAACTCTTTCTCTGGTTTACTTGAACTGTTATTTATTTTTAAGAGTATAATTCTGTTTTAAATTTATTAATAATAAAAGGCAATAAAGTTTAATAAATGCACAATTGAAATTTTATTTTTGATATGTTGTCATTCATTTTAGATTTTATCATTTTGTAAATAAAAGTTAACAGGAAAATAAGCTTGGAGCCAAAACAGCAGTGGCGCAATCATGCGGTGGAACATAGGGAACTACGGAGTTTCACTACTTCCCTTCTATGATTATGGTCGCACATAACCCTTCGATTGCCATTTTGTTACCTTTCGTGTAGGCATTTTCTAAGTGCCCCTGTACGAATGCATACTTGTTAAACGCTGTTAACTTTCAATTTCTTCTGAAATGCCATGCTGCTGTGCAGTAAACGGCAGTAACAAATCGAGAAGATTCTTCTGCATCCCATCAGGATTCAAAAGTAAAGAAAGACGCTCAATTTGGATACACAGAATTGGCAGTAAGGATTTCACTCCGATTACTTATTCCCTGCTTTGTTAGGTAAGTGATATCAGGTACTGCTTTCTTTAGAATAGGTAAACGACAATTCCGCTAACCACATTTGCACGTAAATTGAAAACTATTAAGGTTAGAAAAAATGAACACGATCGAAGATGGACAAACTATTAATAGTTAGAAAGATTCATCAAAGGAATCAGAATGCAAATTAAAAAAAAGAATCAAATGAAATGAAACTGTAGTCACAACTTTGAAGTAAATACTTAAACTGAATGTGTTTTCATATTTGTATATATACTTTTGGTATAAGCAACATTCACCATACTTTATTTTCAAAATAAAGTAATAATTATTTGTGGAGTTCTTTTATTAATTTTTCTTTTTTAATTTCGAAATTTATTTTTGGCATAAAAAATTTTTTCCCTCCAAAACATCATGAAAATTAAGGGTTGGCTTAGATTTGAGGCATGCTTATTATTCGAGCCAATACTGTAGTGAAAACATTTATAAATAGCTCATACCCAAACCGTGAATGGGATGCAGTGCTTGATTCCTTTCCTTTATGATCAGACGAGTTATCTTCTTTTAACTAAAAAAGAAAAAAATAAATGTTTGTGTCATGGTGTTACAAATTGTTTAATATACTACATGCCATGTCTTAGCACTGAAAATTTTTATTAGAACAGGTACCACTGAATCAAATTTGACCATCTTCAAACTTATTTACTCTTATATACATACACTCACTCACAAAAAATCATGGCATATCTGCCTAATAATGTGTTGGGCCCCCTCTGGCTTGGATAACGGTGGTGACCCGTCGTGGATGAGAGTCTACCAGTCCCTGGAACACATCCACAGGCACTGCAAGCCATGCCGCCTCCACTGCAAGCCATGCCGCCTCCACTGCACTCCATAACAATGCTGTATTTACCAGTTGTGTTGGTGACGACTTGACAGATCGTTAGATGATGTTCCACAAATATTCAATGGAATTTGGTGAATGTGGAGGCAAACTCATTGTTGTGAAGTCGGTAGCATGTTCCTCCAGCCACTACCATGTCACAAGGGCCGTGAGTGGAAGCGCATTATCTTGCTGGAAGATGCAGTCGCCTGCGGGGTAAAAACAGTACATGAAGGGGTGCAGATGATCCCCAAGCAGATCGACGTAGGAAGTAGCATGCAGACTAGAAGTGAGATGGACCAATGGACCCATTGCATACCACGAGAAAACATCCCAGACCAGTAGGGAGCCTCCACCTGCCTGAGTGGTCCCCAGCTGACAAGCGGGATCCACGGCTTCGTGTGGCCTGCGCCAGACACGGACATGACCATCGGCCCAATACAGCTGAAACCATGACTCGTCGGACAAGGCAACCCTTCACCAGTCCTCAGCGGTCCAATGTCGATGTTGGTTGGCCCAGGCTAGGTGTTGCTGCTGATGTGCAGCTGTCAAGAGTGGCACCTGTCATGGCCTCCTGCTCCCAAAGCTCACCGAATTTTTGTCACAGACACAGTTGTGCGACGTCCCTGGTTGTACCGCATGGTGATTTGGCCCGCTGTCGCCCTTCAGTCAGCAGTTGCGAGCCAGGTGACCCAGCAAACATCTCTGGCATCAATGAGGTGTGGGCAGCCCATCCACTGTCCGACATGGGTTGCAACCTCTCGTGGGTGTACTCTCGATACACCCTTGCAACGGTTGTGCGGGAAAATTGCAGGGTGTTGGCTACATCTGATATTGAGGCACCCATCCATCTGGCACCAACAATCACCCCCCATTCAAATGCGGATAGCTCTCGGTGTGCTGCCATTTCTGCAGCTAGTTTTGCTTACAATGAGTCCTGTGCACCTGCATTCCGAGAATGGAAGCACCGGGATCTGTCTCATTACGGACGGGGAACCTGATTGGAGGGATGTGCCAAGACTTTTGGTGAGTGTATTCATTCATCACATGTCGTTAAGATTTGTTTGATATACAGTATTACATCTCATATCTTATCACTGAACTAAATAATATTGTCATTGTCATTAGAACATGTACCACTGAACCAATTTCCCCTTGTCTAAAGTTAAGTAACTTGCAATCCCTCCCACATACAATTAACTGTTTTTCATGTACAATTTCTTATCAAGCTTCACCTTCTCATTCTTTTTGTCTTTGGTAAAAGAATCCTGGGTATCATTTTCTGCAAGATTAGACTTAGGTGACAGGCTCTTCGATCTGCGTCCTTTCTCAGGGGATTCACTGAAACACCAAAATATTTATATAAAATAGTTTTGAAAACCAAATAAATTTACCTTTTCTTTTATTAAAAATTAACTGAAATAAGATAATCAAAAAATTTAAAATATCAAACTCTGCAAAATACAAGAAAAACCAAAGAGCTGAAAGTTTACAAAATAAACTAACCATTTGGTATTGTGGTATCAAACCTAACCTAACCAAAAGTGAAACCAGGCTTTTAGAAAACAGCTGCTAATCACCTGTGCATCGGTGAAGGTTTGCCGTAACACCGGTTGAACAATAGGTGATCAAGAATTCGATGATCAGAAATTCTCAAGTCAATAATCAATATATTTAATTGTTTTTACTGCATCCGATTTCTTTTTAATGTTCAGTCCTCTCAGTGGGTTGGTGAAAATCTGCAAAAAGCACGCTAGGTATAATCCAATGTCAAACTGCTGATGTCACTAATACAGTAGAACCTCCATAGAGTGAACACTGATATAGCGAAATTCTCTCTATAATGAAATATTTCTGTGGTCCCGGCAAAATCCTATTGATTTAATACTTGTTCAATCTCCATATAGCATAATCTTTATAGCGTAATTATCCCTATAACGTAAGGATTTTTCGACCCAGACAATAAATTTTAAGATATATTTTAGCTCTTTATTAAAAAATTTGGTTCCCGCACTTAGCCAACAAACGAAATTATCGCAAACAGCCAACAAACGAAATTATTGCAAACAGTCATCAAACGAAGTTAAAAACAAATTTTTACATCACAAGCTGTGCCCAGTCGGTTGTGGCTGTGGCATTAGGCTTATTTTTTCAGTAAAATATGAAGATCTCTCGAGAACAATGTTATCGCACCAAACGACCCATAATGCACTGTACAGCAGTAATGGCAGCCTGGTGAGGAGTTTAAAAGTGCGAGCATGTTAAAAATTTATTTTCTATGAGAATAGGCACGAGAACTACTTTTGAACTAAAAGCTGTCGAAACTCGGAAGATTTTTTTTTATATTAAAAATTTTAATATTTGTTCAAATTTATGAATTTATTTTATTGAAAGTTTAAGCCCATAAACATTTTGGTGAAATTCTATGGAGAATGACTATGTCTCCTCACCCTTTTCTAATTTTACCGAGGCTGATGAAAAAATATACATGGCCTTAATATACACGCTTATGGATACATTCTATCGGTATTTTTCAGTAAAATACGTACTATAAAATTATTTTTGGTCCGTTCTACTTTCAAATTTTAATTTTTTCAGAAAAAATAATCGCGATCCAAACAAAATTTTCAGCAATGGCGATCTGGGTGACTTTAGATAGACAGCAATGTCAAGCATCAAAAAGGTTTGTTCTTAATGTTAAGAAGCATTCAAATTAATATAAAATACTAAATTTATAATACATTTAAAGTTTATACATCAAAATTATGCAAATGTTAACACTACCTCCATGCAACGAAATATCTTTATAGCGAAATGATTTTGCCGCTCCGCTGAGTTTCGCTATACGGAGGCTCTACTTTAGTATCATGAATTCCTCCACCCATCTGATCAGACAGCGAACAAGAGTTACTGCTTTCAAGTTCTGAATTGTCTTGCAGAAACTGAGAAAGAAAAGATCAGAACCAAGTTTCCATCATGTAAAGCACCAGCCGACTTTCCATTGTCTGTTTATGAGTTTACAGTCAAACGCAGAATGACTATGTCTCCTCACCCTTTGTACACCCCGACACGGTTCAAGCATTTTACCCTCTTCCCAAAACTGAAGATAACATTGAAAGAAAAGAAATCAAGAAAAATTCGAGTGAACTACATTCCAGGACTGCTTCAAAAATTAGAAACATTGATGGGACACATGTATTTGTTGAGGAGGAGATTACTTTGAAAGAGGTCAACACACTGGCTTGTAAGCTGAATGAATTCTTAAAAAAATAAATGAATTCTGGTACTTTATGAACACTCTTCGTATATACAGATACTACAAGATCCTAAATTATTAAATCTATGTGATATTTTATACCTGGCCTTATTTATTTTTAAGGCTTAATTCTTACCTTGAAGAAACACTGTTACTTTCTACACGTGTTCTCTTAGGAGACTTGCTATTCTCATCACTTGAGCTCCTGCTTGTACTAGAAGCACGGCTACTGCCTTTCCTCTTTGGTGTTCCTCTAGTTGTTGACGAACTGTTTAAGTAAAAATCGTTTATTACAAAAAGTGCTTTAGAAAACCAACACGATTGGGAATAAGTCATCTGAAAACTAAAACATAATTTCAGTCATATTAACCTGCTACTGGAAGAATTACTCCTGCTTCTATTACTACGCTGTGAAGAAACCTCATCCCTGGAGTTACGTCTATGTTTAGTGCGTTCACGACCTCTATCAGAATTACCTGTTTCTTGTTCCGCCCATGAATCTTGGGATATATCGAGTTTACTCTCCATATTTGATTGTGATGCATCAGAATCACATGGTAATACTCTACAACAGTATAGAGGATTTTTTCTTGTAAACAAATAAGTAAATTTTTGTTTTTATGTTTGTAAACTTAACAATTTAAAAACTAATTTTATCTGTACAACTTTCTGAGCAGAATCCCCTCAAATGATATTATAAATAAGACAAACTTGGCAATTTAAAACAAATAACGCATGCAAATGCATGAAGATGGCTGAAAAACGCACTTATAAAATATTTCCGAGCATGCAAACCGTAAAACCAGCAACTGATTATCTAAGATCAAAGGGCAATTTCATGACAGTTTCCCATATGATAAAAATTACAGTTTCTTTATCAAACTTTTCAATCTAAAATGGTTTATAAAAATACATTCACACTTTTATATCGGTATGTAATAAAAAAAAAAAAAAAAAGATCCATTGTGTCGTTGTAATCGGGAATTTAAAATTTTGCTATCATTTTAATGCGAAACTACCATATAGCGAGTCCACACTTCTTGCTCTATAATTGATAATGCCAACTAGAGATATCTTTAAAATTATATCCTTTATTTTTTAATAATATAGCTATTCTTACGAAAGGCACTTTACATTATTAATATAACACTGATTGCATTATGTCTGTATTTCATCTATGGCTTCTTGGCTTTAGGTTTTTGCTTGGCTCCCGAATTCTAAAAATGATCGAGAGACATCTCTTTGTGATTTTCATCTCACGACATTTAGGATATGTGTACAAAAGATGGTTATAAAGTCATTACAATCAACAGGAAAGAACGACTGCTTATGAAAATGTGTGATGTCACTGGGAAGCGACATCCCTCAAGTGCTGGAGGATACCGCTAAACGCTGCTAGAGCGTTGAAGGGGAACAATGCCAAACAAATCCATGAGGAGTTAGTGGCCATTTAAGTTGAAAATGCCCCATCATACAAGACAGCTGACATATGGTGTCGGCATTTCCAGTATGACTAAACAAGCGTGGAAAACGAATCTCGGAGCTGATATCTCTCCACTTGTGACGAACCACAAATTGCGAAGCAAATGGAGATGATGGTCCCTTCAGACTGGTCCATTGCTCCCTGTACCAGGTATACTTATGGACATCCCTGTGCTGGAAGAAGGTGTTCATGAAGGAAAGTCCATTGTTACAACAGAGATCCAACAAGCACCTCCCATTTGCATTTAAATCAGGGTCACCAACTGCAGATCTTAGAAAGAAAAAAGATTCCAATTCAAAATCAAGTTTGTGGTAGTTTTTCATGTAAAAAATTTTGTGGGTGCCCCTTTTTGCCTTGTCATGTAACTGTGGAGCAGATCATGGGAAAGGGCAACGTTAGCCAAAGCACTGTTTGCAACATCCTATATCATCAGCTATGTTTCTTATGATAATTACAGCATATTAATTATTTTTCTCCACGCTAAACAAATTTGATCTTAGCATATATTCACAGTGGATAACTACTCCAAAGCAAAAACTAATGAATCAACTATTATTGACTTCGTGCATCTCATTGAATGAAGACTTGTTTCTCTTTCTCTCTCTATTTGGTGGAATGTGCATTTTCACCTCTATTTAGGACAACCAGAAGGTAATCAAAGCAATGACAAATGAATACAATCAATTTTTTACTAACACAAATAAAGATTTTTCTTTCAGTAAGTGCTTATAACAAGCAAACTTATAACATTATATCTGGAGCCCACCCCCCTTTTTAATACAAAAGAGAATTATGACCTTGATAAATGCATCATAAACGTACTACATCAAGAACTTGGAAATACAGTAGCTAGAACTGTTTCTTATTGATTATTAAAAATAAATAAATAATTAAATAAACATGCTTATATTTATCAATAAAATGCCTCTTAAAACACAGTATATTCATGCAGAAAACGAGCTTAATTTCAACCTTGCAATTACATTCAGTGAAGTTGCAAAGCACGCATGCAGATAATGTGCAATAAAATATCGGTTTAGACTTGAAATATCAATTTTTGATAAAATATCTCTTGAATCAGACATTATTCTTCTGACACTTACACTTTCATCAAAGATAAGGATAAACAATATTTTTCCAGAAAATAATTTTCAGAATCTAAACTCTCATGTTTGATAAGAAAGACCACTATTAAGGACACATGATTTTGGTTTTTATAAATATGATTATACCGTGACCAGAAATTTTAAACACCTGAGGAGCACACATGACAAAAAATTAAAAATATACAAGAAATTGCTAAATGAACAAGATGAGAGAAAGGATTCCACAGATATTACTTTTTGAAATAACACATTGTTTCAAAACAATTTCTTATTGTCAATTCTTCCTAAAAATGAAGGTAGTGATATCTAACTACAATTTTAAAAATTACAATATACTTAAGAGATACACTGAGCTGCCACTTTATTAGGCACACATCATAAAAAAGACTGCCTGATATGCATGCTACATGATCACCAATAACGGTATAAACATCTTGAAACAACTTATCTACTGTTAGTTAAGCACAAAACCATAGGAAAAACGGGGGGAAACTAGTGAACTGACTGACTGCCAGCGTGGGTTGGTGAAAGGTGCACGACAGGCTGGAATAAACACTTCAAAAACTGCGACACTCCTGAATTTTTCACGTATCTCTGTTTCAAGGGTTTATCGAGTTGGTAAAGAAACAAAAAAACATGTAACCTCCATGATTCCTGTGGACGGAAAAACCCTAGTTGATGAAAGAAACCAAAGGAGATTGTCAAGACTTGTGTGCAAAAACGGAAAGGTAACAATCGCACAAATTACTGCTCATTACAATTCAGATAGACAGGAAACAATATCAGAACGGGCCACTTGTCATACCTTGGGTTACCAAAGCCGAAGACCATCTTGGGGAAGAACAAGAAAGCACGCCTCCTGTGGGGATAGCATCACAGGGATTGGGCCATTGAGGATTGGGTCGCATCATGATGAAGAAAGGCTTAGAATATGGCAAGAACAACATGAAGCCATGACTTCTCATGTTTTGTGCAGACTTTGCCAGATGGTGGAGGCAGAATAATGGTATGGGTAATTTTTCTTGGCATGAATTGAGCCCTTTAATATCTGTGGACGGTCATTTACACGCCAAAGCATAAATATAACAATGCTGCAGATCAAGTTCACCCCTTCATTATCATAGTTTATCAGACTGCAGATGGCTCCTTCTAGCAGATCCAGAATCATTATGGATTGGTTACAAGCACATGACAGAGAATTCTTCTTGATATAGTGGCCAGCTCAGTCCTCATGGTTCAACCCCATTTGCTACACCTCCATCTAATCTCCAGAATTGCGTGAAGTTCTTATGTCTGCACGGGCCAACATTCCTGATAATCGTTTTCAGCATCTTGCTAAATCAATGCTAAACATATACAAGCAGTTTTGAGGGCTAATGGAGGTTCAACACTCTATGCCCCATCTCAAGTTTAGATGAGAGTGATGTCACGAGTGAAGTGGTTACAGTTTGTCCGCATGAAGAAATAGTTTGAATAAATTTCTGTATAAGAAGTTCAAAATTTTTGTCTGCAATATAGTTCATATTTTTCTCCTCGATATAATAAAAAATCATCAGACAGAAAAGTCATTTGACGAAATTAAAAAAATAAACAGCGGAAGGACATGATGTTTTGTAATGTGTCTGGTAAGTGATGTTTTTTGGTGACATCACTCTCAACTGAAGCTGAGACAGGGTATAGTAGACAGGTCCACCCAGCGCCGTAGTGAGAAAATTTTGGACCCTGGGCAAATCAGCTTTTATGGGGCCCTAAACAAAGTTAACCCCAAAACAAATTTAACATAGACCTATCCAAAATCCAAGTATTGACCACATGTGCCAATATTACTTCACAGAAAATAATTGTGACATTTTAGACTGGGACCATAAATTGAATGGGGGCCCCTATTTACAGGGGGCCCGGGGCAGGTGCCTAGGCCTCCCCTCACTACTGACGTGCCCTAGAGGCATACACACCCCCTGGTTATTGCATGCAGGGGGGTGCCAACACTGCTCGGACTGTACTATGGCAAGACTAATTCGTTTTTCTATTATCTGTGGGCACCTAATAAGGTGGCAGCTCAGTGTATATGCTATAAAATCTTTGAAAAATACAATGACCAAATTAACTTCATTCTTTCTCCCACTCATTCAATTAAATTGTTAATCAAATGAAACATGATTTTACTAAACAATTAATTGAGCTGCCACTCTGGCACAATTCTATGTTTATTGAAGAGAACTTTTTTCTAAATATTAAATTCCGTTACATGGGAAAAAAAAAAAAAAAAAAAAAAACAAAAAAAAAAAAACCCAGGGGGGGGGGGCGAAAACTCCAAAACCGCAAAAGTCACCCTATAAAATGTGGGGAGATTCAAAAAGTACTTTACAACTTAAGAAGAAAAAAAAAAAATTAATTCATATAATGTACAGAATTGGTTGAGGTGTCATTTTAGAGCAAAGTGTGTCAAATTTGACTCATGTAGCAAAATAGTACCAAATATAGTCATCAGAAGACGCTAGCACCATTTAAGTTCAAAACAGCTACTTTCACTGGTGCATGCTGGTAACGATAGTCCAACGTTTGATAAGGATCTTTCAGTAGGCCAACAACTACTCTAGGCAACAAACCTTTCTTGAGATTGGTTATGTATGGCATGAAAAATCAGCAGGTTGCCCACAAGTTTCTGATGCTGCCATGGAACAACTTGACAAAGTTTGTATACCAAAGAAATCAATGCAACGTGCATCTCGTGAAACTGGCATACCAAACCAAAAGTTTGGCACTTCTATTTCTGAATCCATATGAACCTGCCATAGCACAAGCAATTACCGAAGCAGGTAAAATGGTTGTTCGCACCTCTGTGGGGAAATGTTAGATTGAATAGGATATGATGAGACATTTCTGGACAACTTAATCTTAGTGTATGAATCAACATTTCACATCAGTGGTAAGGTAAACAACCATAGCCACAGAATCTAGAGTAGCAAAGAACCGTATAAAACTTTCAAGCATGTTTGTGACAGCCCAAAACTGAATATTTTATCTGCCCTTAGTAACTCTAAAGTGCATGAACCATTATTTTTCATGGAATAAACAATAAATGGTATAGTGTATTTGGGCATGCTCAAATATTTCCTTATTCCACAGATGAAGATGACCAAGATAGATGCCTTCACTACCGACAAGTTAGGGCTTCACATCACTTCAGCGATGAAATCAGAAATTTCCTTGACAACCAATTCTCAAGTTGGTAGATTGGGCCTGCAGGGCCAATTGCATGGCCATCTTGCCCCCCCCCCCCTCAATTTTTTTTGTAAAGAATATTCGAACTGAATATTTGCTTTTAAAGTTGTATAGTCTTTTTAGAATTGACCTGTATATTTGATTTTTATAATGGTGTGGGTTACAGTACAACCAAATAGGATACCCTCCCTCTTTATATCAACACTTTCATGGCTATACTCAAATTGAAAGCAGTAAATTATTTCATATTTTCCAAGTACATCAGAGAAACTGAATGGAGTTAACTACTGAAGCTAGGTACCTTAATTAAAAAAAAAAAAAAACCCAACAAAAACACACATTCTAGCAAAAAAAAAAAAAAAAAAAAATCTAACTAGGTAAAATGGTTAAAATTGCCCCCAAACAAAACTACTTGAAAAGTTTTGCACAATGATTCTGACACAAAAAATATTTTTGAGATATTTTAGAGCCCATCTCAAACTGATGAAAAATAGGAAAGAAAATTCCACAGTTTAGATTCGAACCATGAACCTTCAGCTCATGCTGCCGATGTGCTAACCAACTGCACCATCAATTTAAATCTGAAGTAAGGCATATGATTATAAACCTCATGGACCCATCTAGAGCTATTATTTAATGAATACTACGCCTTAGGAAAGACAGTCCCAGCCTGCGAACTGGATAACTGCTCTAACCAAGCCCAAAGGTACATATTTACAAATAAATGTTGGGAGAAAAATCTAATTTATTTTAATGAGTACTCATGTATATTATGTAAAAATTGTGATACTTTTACTTATATATTTTTTTGGAACACTGATTTCCTCGTTTCATGTGACTTACTGTTCTTAAAGTTTAATTTTTTCTGTTCTTGTTTGGTATCACACTCCATTTGCTATTGCCATCCTCCTAAAGAGGATTGAAAATGCACTCGAAAACGTTAGTGGAACAGATAAATTGGGCTAATTTTTATATATCAGGATTTCTCATTCATGGACTAATGAACTTTTATCAAAATCATTAGTGATAGCCGACATGTACTGCTGTCTTTTTGTAAATGTTAATGTTCATGGTCGAATTCTTGTGAACATGTTGTTTTAATGTAAAATCCTGTAATTTTTTAGAATATAATATCTATGCCCATATTATTGGAAATAATGTAGGTCAAAGATTAAATTTTCAGGTGGGTTGTTTACATTTTGGGGATGGGGTAGGGAGGTTTTAATTGTATTATTTTTTTAAGTTTTCTTTAGTTGTTGGGATCGAATTGTATAAGATTCGAATAAGGAGTACTCATTAAAATATGCCCAAAGGACATGTACCGTAAGTATTCTACTATAATGCGATCCCATTTTCAGAGGCTAAAAAAAAACAGTAAAAAATTTACCCTCTTGTATAATGCGATCCCCATTTTTTTTATTCGTCGCCAACTTAGGAGAAATAAAATATGCAAAATGTACAGAAAAATATCTCTATTTTTACAATTTGAAAAATGAATAACCTGGATATATACAATTAAAAAACTTCAGAATCTGATTCATTATCGCCTGATTCTTCAAAAAGTTCCTTAATACAGTACAGATGGTGGTTTATTATAAAAGTTTATAATTAAATAATAAAAGGTTATTTAATTTTTAAGAAGACAAAAACGATAGTTATGGTAGATTACGTGTACTTTTATTGTATGTTCATTTTTTGAAATTATTAAAGTACACATTATGTATTCATGCATTAAGTACTGAATAAATATTCATTTGAACTTTAGAAAACGTTTTTGGGCAATTTCAGGAGATAGAACAAAGTGGCTATTAAAAATTTTGCTGATCGAAAATTTATTTTACTTTTCACCTTTATTGTTATAAATTTATTTAATGTCATGCCTATATTGTTCAATTATTATCAATAAATGGCAGCAAGAGAAATTATAATAAATAAAACGTGATCCAATGATTTTTCCCCCCCCAATGGCGTTGCCATTTTGTTTTTGAGAATTCACCTTTCCATTAGCTTTTGGGGGACAAAAAATTGAGGAAAAAAAAGGGAATTAATGTGCTATATATTCTATATACTTCATAATATACTGTAATATGCCAGTATATTAAATACAATATGCTAGCTTTCATTTGAACCTGGTGATGGAAAAGTGGATAGGAAATTGAGATAAAAAGCGAATTAGTGTACCGTATATATTGTATAATGCACTATAATATACCAATATATTCAATGTTATACACTATTTTTGTTTACAATTCATCAGACCCTCCCCAGCTGCTGTAGCGCTAATTTTTACCTCTTGTATAATGCGATCCCACAAATTTTTGGTTAAAATTTGGTTTTTCAGGTCAAAATTTTTCACATTATAGTAGAATATTTACGGTAAATAGGGTAAGGCTTTCATGTCTGCAGTAGCTGGCGGCACGAGCCAAAGGTTCTTCGTTCAAATAGAGACTGTGGAATTTTCTTTCCTATTTTATTTTTTTTCAATAATTTAAAGTAACAGCCAAAATTGCTTAAAAATTCTTGATTCTGGAAATTAAATTCAAATGAAACCATCTTAAAAAAAAAAATTGTTAACAAAATTAATATAAAATGAAAGCAAGAGGAAAACATGTGTTCATTTTTAACCTAATAAAAGTGTAGCAGAAGAATGGAGAAAGATTATTGAACTGATACGTTGCATGGGCTGAAAAATTCAGTCTTAAAAATGTTATTAAATAATAAAACATTGTTTATAAATGACTACTTTAAAAATATTAAGATTACCTTTGTCATAAAAGTTTTTTTTAAGTCTGAATTTTGCACAAAAATGTCAAAATAAATAAATTAAAAAAATCTCAAATGAAGAAAAAACAACGTATTTTTGTTACGCTATACAGAAACATCAATAAATAAAATTTGAGAAACAAGGTCCCCCCCCCCCCCCTTCGTTTTTTAGGACAAGGATAAAGGAAAAGGGGGTTTATAAAATATCTAAAAAAAAAAAAAAATTTCTTATGTCAGAATAATTGGGCAAAAGCCTTCAAGTAATTTAGCTTGCAGGTAATTCAGCACCACATCATCCTCTAACAAGCCGTTGACAAGAATTCTACTCCACTTCTACAATTGGATTTGTGCATATGATAATGAATGAAGAAGATAAAATATTTAGAACTCTAAACAAAAAGGGAAAATACCTAGCATTAAGCAACCTCTTAATAATTTATGCATGGCTATGCTAGAAAATTCAAGTTTATATTAATAACAGAAAAAAAAAAAAAAGCAGATCGCTCGCAATTTACAAAGGTTATCTGAAATTTAAGAAAACTCGTTTGATATTTTTCCACATTTAGGAAGAAAAAAAATATTAAAAAATGCTGACTACAAAACATTAAATTAGCATGTGTCTATAACCCGACGTATTTACTAACAACATGAACATCCTAGCCTATTTAATAGCCTACGTGACCAACTCAATTCAGTCCAAATAATAGGGTTTTCTTGTTTGAATGGCTAAACTGTTATGAAACAATACAAAATATATTAAATAAAATGGCTCTTTACTTCTCTGAGATAGGGGATTCTGTCACATTCTCCCTTGCAGACTTGGAGGAATCTTTTAGTCCTTCAGCAAGAAAGAATTCACGTTTTATCCTTCTCCTAGTTGTTTTAGTTTCCTTATGATTAGATTTGTCAGACTTCTCAGCAGAAATATCCGACATTTCCGATATAGGAACAGCTGTTTCAGGATTGTGTTTATTATCTTTAAACGACTGCTTTTCTTCTTTAATGGAAGCACTTCTATCTGGGTTTTCTTTTATTTTTCCTTCAGGTTTTTGATCTTTCGAAGTCCTAGGACAAACAGTGGGGGAAAAAAGGCTGCATTCACTAAGATATTAATTTTATGGAATAAATTGTTAAATAAACATACATTTTTATTATTTCAATGGATGAAGCAAGTAAGAGGTTAAGTAGTGAAAATGTTTACTGCCGTTAGAACAATACACTGTTTTGCTTTTACCCATTTTCAAGATTTAAACAAACAAAAAAGGAAGAGGAAGAAGAGGAAGAAAGGAAAAGCAATTTTATTTTACTCAAACAATAAGAGCTGGTTGACTTTCAGAAAGCATATAACTGATCAATAAATGAATAAACTGAGAAGACAATAAAAACAACAACAACTTTAGAATGCAATAGAAAATTTAAAGGAGAACAGCCATTTTAATAAGTAAACTGCTAAAAAAATAACGCTCTCAACTCTTCTTTTTTCAATTTATTAGTGAATATGAATACTCTTATCTTTGGCTCCCCAACAAACCTATGACCAATGACAAGTTTGCAATTTTCTCCTTCAATGTTACTATATACCCACCATAACCGACTTAAGCACACTTCAAGCTTTTATGTTTCAGGGTAAACTCTGCCCTGCATTCAAAGTTCCTCAGATCTTTATGTCATCTTCTCTATGTTTATATCCTGGGCATGGTTCTAACCGAAACCAATTTGTTAATATGATGCTATTGTGAGCATTATTGGCTTAATGTATGCACTAATTAAGATTGGTTGATCGTAGCAGGCGCTTGCTCCATTTTGGCAATAGGTGTTTACGAAGGAACGCTTATGGAAAAAAAAAAAAACTAACAGATACTTACATGGAATGCATCAACAATAGAGACCCACTTCATTTTAATAGCAAAACACTAAGAATGAAATGCTTGCTTACAAATTATGTATAAAATAGAACTTTATGAACAAGTTTACAACAGAAAAGCATATATGACCCTACTTAAATTTATCACTTAAAACTTTGCTCACAGTACAAAATTTGCTCTTGGTACGATATGCATTGTGAGTGTAACTTGGTTACTAAAAGGTGATAACATTGCAAATGATCAGAGAACTTGTATACCATCCGTCGTCATAAGTTTAGGTTCGACCTTGAAGGAGCATAGATTATTCCATTATGGAATTGGGAATCAGGGTACTGCAGTGCTGTGACCATTTTAAGCTTAAGTGAACTTGCAGGTTCCACTGTTACAAAGTGTTTTCTCTACTACACGCAATGCAATGTTAAAACAACTTGTTTACATGGTTGAAAATATATTTACTGCAATACACGATAAGACAGTATATACCGACCTCCATTCCTTCAAGGTCTAACCTAAACTTATGAGCAATGGACAATAGATCATTTACCAAGAAATTGAATCAAGTCTCTTCAAATTGACAAGAAAATGCTGCAGTATGTAATTAATTTACATCTGCACATTATTCTAAACACTAATTACTCATTTACTTACAATATCTGGCGCTCAATAGGCACCAGATCTTGTTTTCCCTTCAGAAGTAACTTTCCCCAATAAACTATGAAATCTAAAACAACATTAACTCCGGGAAAAAAGTTGGGAGCACATTTTCTTGTAAATCATTTGTTTGCAGATTCTTCAAAACAGATTTCACAAACATCTTCGCCAGATAAATTATATTGATAAAGTTTATATGCGTTCCAAAGTGAAAAACTATGGAAAATTAGGCAATAAATCTTCATAGTAGTTTTCACAGGGATCTATATGGGTCAATTTGATATCATCTTTCACGAAATTTTAACGGTAATTATCAGCCTAAATAATATCAATTCCAATAAATAAAAGTAGTTTTTTTTAATTAAACTCTGTTTTCTATTGTTTATTAAACATTTTTCACAAAAAAGGGATATGGATTTTGAAATTGTAGACAGACCTGTTTCACTAAATTTCTCATCGAATCTTGATCAGCCTGGTGGTGTTCTTACTTTAAATTTATTAATTTATCATATCTGCTTAATAAGAAAGAGATTTACCTAATTTTTAGAATTTATTCATGCGTGAAAAAAAAAACAAATTCCTAAGCAGATGAACACCATCTACTCTGAACTTTTACCTATTAGACCTAACAGAGGCCAAGAGTGAAATTAAATGAACACTTTAAAATTGCACTAATATTTTTGAATTAAAGACTTTGTATCTAAAGTTAAATGTTTTAATTACCAATTTGAAGATTTAATGAACAAATACGTGCAATAAAACTACTATAATAATGCACAAGAAAATGAAAAGTCTTTTTCTAACTCATCTTGTCCAATTGCATGACATTAAAACCATTCGTGCTTCTGAATATTATTGTCAATGACTTCCTCTGATTACAGTGCCAAGCTGTTTTGGAAGGAACTTTTCAAGCCCATTTTAATATACTGTGGAATTAAAGTGGGTAAAACTAATCACACTTATTTTCTGCGGCCTATAAAAGATGTGTCCACGAAAATGGACGCAGGGACCAAAGAGGTTAAGAAAGACTGACACTTATGAAAAACTACATGGCATAATTAGTAGGTCACTTTTTATTAGTATGTTTTCTTTAAGAAGTACCGCTTTCACTATCTGCTTTTAAAAGGATCAGAATCATTATCACTAGCCAATTTTTTCTGTGTAATAAGCTGTATGAAATTTAGTAAAATATTAAACCTAAAATATATAGAGTGGAAGGGAAAGTTTGGTCCTCCTCAAATAACTCAAGAATAAATTATTTTTGGTTAAACTTTCAATTATAAGTTTAGCACTTGTAATTATTGATTTAATACTGTAGTTATTATTTACTTTAGGGTTCTGATTTCAGTTCCTAAGTTTTGGAACCAGCCCAGGAATAAATCAAGAAGAATCCCAAGCTATGATGCCTTGGTTGTACTTTATTTCTTTGAAATTCTTTTATATTCCACATTTTGACAATGATTAACGATACCATTCCCTTCAACACCAAGACCTGTAAATTGACACTGATGAACCATTCATGAACTTTTCTTTTTAACTGTTCAGAATTTCATGTTCTGTAATATAGTAATCAGGAATCTTGTCCTATCTGTTAGGGTTTTCAAAATGCAATTTGCATTTGGCCTAATTTGCTTATTCGGAGCTATCTGATTAAGCCACCAGACAGGCCAGCATTGATAGTTTACAAAAACCCACCTTCATTCTTGAGGATGACCAAACTTTCCCTTCCACACGGTATAGAATGATCATGGTCAATAAAAGTAATGCAGTGTTCTCTGCAGAGCTTTTTACCACTTAGACAGAATGACAACAGTAGGTTCAGATCTTTTTTTGCCATCATATCCTACTGGAAAGGAAGTCATCAGAGTTTGGTAATGTGTTGATTCATCTGAAGTGTCTACAATGTTTGATTGTCATCTACATAAGAAGTCAATGTGAGAATAATATCCAGCAGTTTCAAGTATAACTTTATTGAACTAATGAATTTATATTTGAAATTCTCCTAAGATGAAATTATAAATCATTTAGGTTAAACAAGATAGCATGTGACAAAATGAAATGAGGTTAAAATGTTGTGAGAAGGATATGGCCGAAGATATTCAAAATTTAACGCGTCAATTTCGACTCCTGGTCAAAAGGTCACAAGTCAATTTTTTAGCAAAATTGCCCATTTGACACTTAAATTGTGAACCCTGGAGGAGAGCACAAAATTCAAACTCACAGATGATTAAAATAAATTTTTCAGATTTTTTTGTTCCTTTTAAATTGAGAATCATCTCTGAAGTTTGTCCCTATTATCTTAGTTCACCCTGCAGAGAGAAGCACTGTATATTAATACTGAAAGATAGAAATACACATTATTAATCTTGATTATATACAAAGTAATTTGTTAATTTTTATATCAATTTTATTAATTCATTAGTATTCAACAAATATCAGTCCCTCCTACCATATTGCAACATCTTTAAGTATTGATCTTGTTTATAAGTAATGGAAAATTTGTAAAAAAAAAATAAAAATATTAAAATATTAAAGTGCTGTTAATTTCACTCATATTTTTTGTTATGCTCAATACAAAAATTGTAGTTAAGGATATTAGAAGGGTTATTAAATGCTATTAAAATCAACATTAAAAACATGAACTTATAAATATCAACAAAAAACAAGGTCTGATGCCACTTGTTTTTAAGCATGGTGATAGCATATGCATATGAAGCACAGTTTGATGCAAACGAAGCAGTGTCAGTGAGTGATGAACAGGCAAATAGCATCACAACTTTGAAGCTGTGAAGCACAATCATCTGCTGTGTAATTTTTTTTTTTTTTAATAACTATGATAATATATATAAATACCCATAATATTTCAAAAAATATTCTTAAATTATATCAAATTCCAAATTCTCCTGAGTACTATTTTTCTAGACTTTAATAAACATCTTATTTGAACTTTTCAATTACAGTCAAGAGGTATTTAAAGTAAAATCTATACTACTTTGTTTAAAACAAAAGCTGAAGGTATCCATAATCACAGCATATATAAAAATTTTCTATAACTCAAAATTCATAAAATATACAAAAACTTAAATAGTTAAAAATGTCATCAGATTTTTCAATATTTTTTTTTGTTCACTTTTGCATAACCTGATGCTACATAATTCGAGACCATTCTGTATATTACGTAATAAGCTAGTTAACAGTTAAATACATTCAATTCTTTAAAAAGTTCTTACATTTAACTACAATGAATATTAATCTTAAAAAGTCTTATCCTAATCAGCCATGACCATGGTACTACACAATTCAGTATTTAAAACTACAATTGCAGTAGTATACACTTAAGGTGTGTCCCATAATGATAGAACCACCCCTGATTAGTGCTGTTAACGTTAGTACAATTAAAAAACAAAAGGGAACAAATTTTTATAAGAATGCCCGTTGATTATAATGGACAATGGTCAAAAAATAAATAATAAACATCACATTGTTGTGTACAGGGGAAAAATCGTTTTTGCACTGTCCCAAAAGGATAGAACCACCCCAGATCTCATGTGATAAACTAGTTTAAACTATTAAAGAGTCAAACTTACTTTTATGCAAATCACAATAAAGTTCCTCTGAATAATTTTATGCTTGTTATTGCTGCAGATTAGTTTGTTTTGTCACTTTTAAAATGGGACGTGGTAAATCTTTGACTGAATTCGAGAAAGGGCAAATTACAGAATTGTACCGTGCCAAACAATCATTCAGAGCAATAGACCGTCAACTGAAGTGTTCTCATCACGTCATTATGAATTTCATCAAGTTTGGTGAAAAATACGGTGAGAAAAAGCCTTATACTGGTAGACCGCAAGTTTTGTCTAAACGGCAGAAAAGACAGGTTATCAGAACAATGAGCAATTCTATGAGCAGTCGCATCTCTTCCAGACATATTAGTATCTAAGTCAACTCTTCATAGGGTTGTAAAAGCCTCCGGACACTTAAAATCTAAGAAAATGAAACCGCACCACCACTGATTAAGCGTCATAAGTAAAAATGAATTCAATGGGCAAAATATCATGTGAGTTGGGACAAGGAATGGAGATGGATGAGAAAAAATTTAATCTGGATGGGCCAGATGGATGGACATCTTACTGGCATGATTTAAGAAAGGAAGAATGTTTCATGTCTAAGAGACAACAAGGTGGTGGTAGTGTGATTGTTTGGGGAAGTTTTGGCTGGGGTGGAAACGCCAACTTGGCATTTGTGTCTGGCCAATTGAAGGCAGCAGATTACCAAGTGATGCTGGATACTTACCTACTGCCATTTGCTGAGAAATTGGGAGGTCCATTCTTCCAATTTCAACAAGATAATGCCCCTATCCACAATGCTACATCAACGTGGGAGTGGTTTTTATCAAACAGCGTCAGTGTTATGGACTGGCCAGCATGCTACCCGGACTTCAGTCCAAAGGAGAATGTTTGGAAGGAAAGTGTACCACGATGGTCATCAATTCAGCAGTGTTGAAGCTTTGAAATGTCAGATTGTACAATCATGAGAAGAAATCCAAGATGATCAGCTGCATAAGTTGATTGAATCAATGAAAAACAGAGTATTTAAGGTGATTTCCAAGCACAGTGGCTTTATTGGATATTAGACCATGAAATAAAATATTAGCCTATGTTATTTGTTCTGCTTTTTTCCATTTTGGGAAAAGTGGTTCTATCCTTTTGGGACAGTGAAAAAAACGTTTCCCCCCCCTGTACGCAACAATGCGTCGTATTTTATTATTTATTTTTTGACTATTGTTCATTATAATCAATGGACATTCTGACAAAAATGTGTTCCCTTGTTTTTTAATTGTACTAACATTAACAGCACTAATCAAGGGTGGTTCTATCATTATGGGACGCACCTTAAACAAGGGATTCCCAATATTGTCACAAGAAAATAAAGTAACTCACATTTTTTTTTTAAATCCCATTGGAATATGGATCTTGTATTGCAACCTTGTAAATAAATAAATGGTTGAGTCTTTTTCGTAATACTTAATATTTAATTAAACGACTGACGGTAGTCTCGGCTATTTTTCCATTTTCAAAGAGAATATAATCTTTTTTCGCAAAAACTTTTTGACTGATAAAAATATCTCTTGAAAATTCAAATTTAAAAAAACAACTTTTAGACTGGAAAAAAAAAAAAATTCAATTTGGTGTCAAATTCTGAGATACAGTTTCAGATGGTTCCCTTGTTAATGTGATGAATAGAAAGATGACCTGATGACTAATCTTAAACAGTCAATTGCCATGGAATAAACACTAAATTGATCACGTGACAATAATAAAAACTTGAAACTTGATATGTATTACCGTAATTACTTGACTATAACAGGGTGTCTGCAGATTTTCTGTAAGTCAATTCAGTGACGTTTTGGGGACATCTTAAAAAAAACTCCTAACCAAATTTAATTATTTAATTATTTTTAATGCCAATAAATAAATAAACCCAACTTTTTAAGCATTTCCTCCGGATTGGAGTAACCAGAATTTTTCCATGACCAAATTTTAATTCCGCAACTCGGAATTTTCGTGACCCATTTTCCAATTTTGCTACCTTTTCAGGACTTTCGTGACCTGCAGACACCCTGTATAAGATAAGATTTTTTTCCAAATTAAAGGGTCAATAAAAAAGGAGTTGTCTTAAAATCACAAATATGCAGGTTTTTTGCAAATTAATGCTAAAATCCTCAACCTCGGATATAGTGGCACTGCCATTTACTGGCATTCTCGACCATAACGAGATTTAATGATAGCGCTCAAGAGATTGGAAAAATATCATTCCCATTCACATATCACAGCAAGTTTCAAGCTTAAGGTAAGGATCGACATGGTACCATTTTTCTTAATTTTTTTTCGAAGTTTTAATCTTTTTAAAAATTAAAGTTATTATTTCAGTTAGTAAATAAGTATTTTTGCTTTCAAGTTGATTAAAAAAAAAAAATTCCTAAAAATTTGCCTTAAAAAAGTAGGGTCTTATAATCAGGTAAATATGGTAATTTAAATAGTGTGAAAATTTCTTAAGCTCATGCAGTGGTACAGTATACTGTATTGGGAAGTTTGTTTTGTTTTTTTAAATGGAAGTTTCAGTTTAACGAATTTTTTTCTCAGTTTCCTTTGGGATCGACCTTGGCACCTGTACTACTTCCATTAGAATAATTTCACAAGTTCGCTTATACATTCTAATCACACAAATGTTCTGCATCGATTGCAGCTGGAGTTAGTTTTCTGAATTATTTTTGAAATACAATTAACACAAATAAAAACACCAGTTGAAAAATAATTACACTATTAATAACATCTGTCCACAGGACTGAAAGCAAGAATGCATATAACCTGTTGCTTGTGCACACACCACATGACTAATTAAGAAGTTTATCTACACTAAAAATCAATGATCGGTAAAAAAGTTTCAAGAAAAGTCATAAATTTTGGTAGGAAAGAAGTTTCAAAAAAAAAAAAAATAATTTTTTAAACATTTTTATTTTAACAGATAACATTTTTATCATAATATCAGACATTATTCATTAATCAAAGAGGTAATTGGCCGAATATTCCAGCCCATGGTGGAACTCGTGGAAGGATAGTTTACAAGTACATACTATCAGCAACATCATCAAGAGGTAAAAAAGCTAAGCCATCGATCATACCACAAACAGATGAAACTGGTCATCATTTTTGTACCCTTACATCAAGGGGACTGCCTAAAATGCTAGAATCATCTTTTGTTGTGCATGTTGCGCCGTAACACTGCAAGAACAGTTCTCAGTACCCCGTCTTCAATGTCAGTCATTACGTCTGCACACTGATATCATAGTACTAAGCAAGACCTTTATCGAACTCTTGATCATTTAATAAAGTTATGAACATTTCCAAAAGCGAACTTAATGAAGCCTTAACATGTTATGTTTAAATGAAAATTCTAATTCCTTTGTTGATCAATAGTATTTCTGGAGTGAATACTATTGGTGACAGGTTTGCAAAAGTGGAGTGATGAAACCTTAATATTTAAGAGACAGAGTGTAGCACATTTGCCTCATAGCCTTAATGGGAAAGTGGACATTTGCCTCAAACTGCTCATACTGTAACTTCAGTTATCTTTCATTTTCAGAAAATAATAACTCTATAAAAGCATTGCACAAAACTGATCGCATACAAGAAATTAATTTTTTATTAAGTAAAAATTAAATAATAATACATAAATATTAGAGTGCAGGGCAATAATTTCAATTCAATCTAGTCGGACTGCATGTCCAAATTCTAGACATAGTCCAGGCACAGGGTCTTAAGCTCCACTTTTGTGGGATGCTAGATGGATTGACTTTCCTGCCAATAGAAGATGCTGGACCCATCTTCAATAATGCCAAAAAGATGAAGGAACCACGATAACCCACAGAGGAGACAGCAAAGAAAAGCTATACAACCTTCACTTACATCAACAACAAGGTCAATAAAATAAGTAACATCTTTCAGGGCTAAGGCCTTCGCATAGCTTTTAGGACTAAAACAATAGCGAGTTTTTTCTGAACCCGAAGAGGAAGACCGACGAGAAAAACACCTACGGCTTATGCGGAGTATATAAACTGGATCCACGAGATGTTCATTCATCACCAGGTTTAAGGACCTTAGAAGGTCCAGGATCAACAAAGATTAGAAATCGGCTACTGATCATGAAGAAAAGTAATAATTTTCCTGATTAAGTCTCTTTAGAGGCAAGTAAACACTTGTATCAATAATTAAGTCTTTGATACCGTTTTTTAAAATCATGTTACACTGGCATTTCATTTCCTTTGAATGTCCTTTTCTTTTTTCAAATCAAAATTTAAAAAATACCATAGCTCACAAAATTTAATTCAGGAATTTATAATGAAGTTCCCAGGGTTGTTATTTATTTTTATATATAAAAAATCATCATTGTTGCCCATGCTTACAAAATTCAAAACAGAAATCATCAACTTGACCACTTATTTTGTGCCAGCAACGAAACTGCATAGAAGTGCGATAATAATTTAACATAAACACTACATATAGTACTACTTTTCTCGATTCGTAAAATTATGTTAAAACTTAACCCACTGATCTATTGTGGAAGCCAAAAACAGGAACCCTAGCTATTACATTGTTTAACACTTACATATCTCCCTGTTTACTCGACGACTCTCTGACGTTTGAAGTTTCTCGAATCTCTTTTTTCATATCCAATGGATCCTTCGGCTCATGTAACGAAGTGTGTTGTTTTTCATCTGAGCAGACAAAATGTATTCAACACGATTAAGTGGAATGAATGCATTTCCTTCTTCTATTATTTTGCTAGCGTAAAAACTAAATACCGAATACAGGTTTTACCTGGCGACGAAGACGATCGAGTAACACTGGAGGCTTGTGTGTCCAACGTCGATGGGCCTTCTACAAGTGATAGTGAAGAGATAAAGGTAGGCGTTTTCAACAAGCTCATATTTAAATAAATTAGAATAGTAATTAAAAAAAAACCCAAAAAATATGAAAATGATTAAGCACGTGCAATGCAAACTACGATTTTTACTTTCATTCACCTAGGGTTCAGGGAACACAAAAGCACATTGATTAGACATGCACCGATTGGAAGTGCAGACAGCAAAATCCGCTTTACAATCGTTTCGAAATTGAAAAAAACACTTCAGTTATTTTTACTTAAATTTCCGATCAAAGTCCACAGAAATTGAATACGGCCGAGATATTAAAGTATTACGCTATTCTTAAAGATCTGGTCTGGCGAAGCAGAGGTAAATCACAATCGAGTTGAAGCGAGCGACCCTATTTTCGTAGGAACGCAGAAAATCGCGTTGGGCCTTTTCCCTCTCTGATGGGAGCGGAATGTGACACCGCTTTGTTAAAAAAAAAAAAATCTTTTTGTTGATTTATTTATTATTTTTCACGAGAGAAAACTCGGCCAACAACAAAAGCGGACGAACGAGCGAAACCCTCCTCATCTGCTTAAAACAAATCAATGCAGATGCTCTTTTGAAATGACGCATGGTCGTCGAAAAATGTGGTTTGCGAGGTGGGTGGGAGGTAGCCGACGCCAGCAGCAGCCGCTACAAACCCTTTGCCCCAAAATGGCTTCGGTCCTCGTCCACAAGAACCCGCTCCGTGACCGATCGCCGGTTTCTCACAAACCGTAAGTACCTTTTATATTTTCTCTATTTCACTTTGAAACGATTTGCCTCGTTTTATTTGCAACGCTTTCTCCTGCGTGTTTCTTCCAAAGTTAAAAATACCGCTTCCGGTCAAAAATAACATCCTCGACTCCCCTACCTACGCTTCATCGAATGCATTTATTGACCCGATCCGATGGATGCTGCTCTGCGCCTCCTCCTCCGTCTCTTCTTCTCGCCTTTACTTCCCCCTCCCTCGGGAGGTCAAATTCACCCATTTCTCATATTTTCAGGCATTATTACCTCTTTTTATGCAACACGCTGCGAGTATTCGGAACGTGGGACTTTTAAATACCAGTTGTCTTCTTTCGGAATACGTCTCCACGTTCGTTCGTCTTTTTCAGCTTTCATCAAGTAGGAAGCGCTTTCATTTATAATGTTTCGATTTCATGCTTAGAAGGGTTTTTATACATAGAAACATTGATTTCATTTCAGTTATTAACATTGAGAAACCAAGCTAAGCTAACCGTTTCAGTGCTTTAGTTTTCCCTTTTAATTTCATTTGTTTGTTTTTATTTTCTTTTATTAAATACATTTTCAAGCTCAAAACTTTCTTTTGAATTTATTTAATCATAATTCATTGAAAATGCTCAATTTTCTGATCTGCTACATTTTAACATTTTTATTTTCTCCTGTAATTTTCTCATTTGACATAAACAGAATTCTGCCCCCCTGTATCAATTCCCCTCTTGGTAGTAACTATGCACTTGTAAAATTTTTTATTCAAATGTCATCATTTTTACAACCATCATCTATCCAACGTCAGGATAAAGGTCTCCTCCAATGTGTTTCCATACATATAGCATGGTAATTTTTGAAGAAAAAAATGGCCAATAAGTCTCCACAATGGTGAAATATAGATTGGACGCTGTTATTACGAGGATTGTTCAAGAATTTTTGCCTCCTGGTCCGTAACATTTTTATTTGTTAACAGATTTTCAAAATTCTTTGTATCTGATACTTGCATTACATAGAGGGCAAATGTACTATTCACTTTTCGACATAGTCCCCATCCCTTTCAACGCATTGCGCCAACGCGTGACTAGTCGAGTGAACCCGTCGGATCGGATGGGGGCTAGTTGGCAACAACCCCGAAATTCCTCTCCAACGGGTTCACTCGACTAGTCACGCATTGGTGCAATGCGTGGAAAGGGATGGAGACTATGTCGAAAAGTGAATAGCGCATTACATAGAAGACAAATGTCAGTATCAGTTACAAAAAGAATTCTGAAAATCGGTAAATAAATAAAAAAGTTAAGGGCCAGGAGGCAAAAATTCTTGAACAACCCTCGTAGAGTCAGAATGAATATAAACATCCATACCATTAAGGGATTCGAATCCGTGACCCTGATGATTATGAGAATCTGAGAACCTGCATGCTCTCGGACACCTTATCAAAAATGTTATCGGATATTTAGAGATGAAGTCAAAATTTTTTTACATCCCATCAGATTTCTAACTAATATGGCATTCCATTTATCCGAAATTAAATAATTAACCTTAACAAGAAATTAATACCTCCCCCTCCCCAAGGGCATCAGAAATAGTGTAAGCCCCTAATTCAAGGAAATCATTCTCCCCCTCTTTTATCAAAAATTTGATTCTCTTGTTTATCTCCTGTTCTTCATTCAACAGACTTAGGTAGTCCCTGGCCTGAATTTCTTAGAAAATTCCTTCAGAATCAGGATTGTCAGGAGCATCATCTGATATGCAGTCTTCATTAATTAATCACAACAATCGATGAGCTCAGAGAAAAGAACTCGAACAATCTGGAAGCAGCATTTCCAGTGACAAGGAAGGAAACCAGATGATGCAGCTTAGCTCGGTAATCCGAACTGTTACATGGTAAAGGAGAAACTCAGTTCCATGCCTCAGTGGGCTCTTTCAGCCACTAAGCCAGCATTTTTCTAGTTTATTACTTACTTTTCAAACCCGCCTAACCGTTAGGGTCGTGGGGACAGCAGCCCTAAGGACGATCTTCGGCCATCAGGCACATGTCCTCCATGGTAATAACAAGCGACTCGAACCCAGATTCTCCATGTAATCTAGCTACCTGGTTCTAGGCCGACCCCCTTGGTCACTTACCCACCAGCTTGGAAAATAACTGCCTAAGAAGACCAGTTTGCGGCATCAGTATCATGTGGCCATACCAGGGCAATGAGATCTCTCAAGTTTTCTTGTTTGTAGAATTAAAAAAAACCAAAAAAAAACAAAAAAACAGGGAAAACACTTTTGTTTCTCATTATTTCCAATCAAATAATATAATAATATATCATATGCCATATGTTGCCATTTAAAATCATTTGTGTTCTAATGATCAGCTGACTGCTACCCCCCCCCATAACCCTAACCTCATTGGAATAATCCAGTCCAAATCTACGTACCGAATTTTGCTCCCTTCATCATTTGCAACCTTCATCTCTACAGAGCAGGATGAGGTCTCCTCCAACATTTTCCCACACATCAAGTTAGGTTAATTTTGAAAGGAAATTGGCCATTAAGCCTGTAATCTGACCAAATAGGTATGGAGGCTCTTAGTAAGGTTATAAAGAAAAAAAAATCCATGTCAATGTGGGACTCCTTTACATACCTGTATATCATACTGACCTCTAACTCAGACCCAAGTGGGCCAATTGAAACCAAACTAAGTATTGAAGTAAGACATGCCATAGTCATCTACATACCAAATTTTAACTTTCTACATCAAAAAAACTAGAAAATAGGAAGGGGACAGACGGACATGGTAAAATAAATAAGCAGCTCCATTCTACTGCTATTTAACAAGTGATCTAAACACTGAATGTGGTGAATAATGAATTTCACAAGTGCACTGTTTATTGATAAAGTGAAATAAAATAATTATATTGTGGTGAATGCAAGGAATAACAAATCACAAAACAGCAAACAAGAATTCACTCAAAATTGCTTTATTAAATCACAGTTTTATTTTTTTATTTCATGTACAAGGAAACAAGCGAACTTATCTCGTACAGCACGTGAAAAATCAATTCTAACCACACTTACCTTGCTCCTCGTTAACCTCTGGATTGGCTTCGGCCTCCGAACTCTGCTGTTGCTCCCCACTAGCTGAATCTGGCTCATTAGTTTGGCCTTTAAGTTCCTCTTTACATTCGATCATTTATAAAAATAGAAAGGGTAACTTGTACTCATGCACCTAATCTCAGAGTGATATTACTTTTGGTCTGTTTTGATCAATTTTATTTATTCATTTATAAATTTTACCCATCTCCACAAGACGTCTAGCTGCCTTCTGGATTTCAAATATCTCTTGTTGCTTTGCCAAGTATTCTTTAATTACATCACTTTGTTCAGCTATGGCATCGTCTTGTAACTAATCGCATCGTGGTAAAAGGAAACGAACATGTTAATGAACTATATACATACCCTGGAAAGATTTTTCTTCATTGTTTACTTGCTCACCCCAAGATTAGGAACGTGACCTAGTATAAATTAACAATATAAAAAAAAAGCTTCTTTTATAAATTTGTATAATTTATATGCATCTTCATATCATTTTGATTTATACGTAAGGCCTCAAATTCAGGTTTTTCAAAAATATAAAACTTATACAAAGTTACAAGAATTTGATCAAAGAATCATACCTCACAGAAATTTGAATAAGGAGATGGATTTCAACTCTAGATGGCACATTTTTATGATTTTGTCTAATTAATGAAAGCATTTTCTACTGTAGATATAAACTTTTTTGATTTAAACAGATTTTGAAAATTTGAAAAGCACATGCACCAAAAAGCCATTAAATTATGACCATCCTTGCCTAGAAAACTAAACATGCCATATGGAGCATCATTCTCTGGCCCCTAGATGCATTGTTGAGCAAGCAATGGCAGACGGAAGGTATGAGAACTGAAAGAACCAATTGTTCGGGTAACTATTTACTAGGGCACCTGTCACCACTTCATTGAATTGATGTCTTTCAGAGTGGCCACTGTTTTGCAGGTTAAAGGTATCATACGTCTTATTAAGTAGGTGGTTATATCTTCATGGCTCTTCAGTGTATCTGTTTTACGTGTCAGATTTGACATGATTTTGACTATAAAAATACTTGTTTGCAGACTGAAGTGCCAAAAGCATGGGGTATCTATTTGTGTGAGTGTTGCAGGTTCTTATGCACGAATGGATCATATGATAATATCCCAAATAAGTTCCCAAATGGTGTTCATGTCTGGCAATCTAGGTGGTCAATTCATTCATTGGAATTGTTCAGAATGCTCCTCAAACCAATCAATGATGCATTATCCTCCTGGAATATCCCATTGTTGTTAGGGTACATGAAGGGCTGCAAATGGTCACCAAGCAGCTGGACATAATTCTTAATCAATGGTAGGTCCATTTTAATCAGAGGACCCAACCCTTCTGTGTAAACACAACCACAACTTGATGGAGCCACCACTAGCTTGCACAGTGCCTTCCTGACCATTTGGATCCATGGCCTCATACGGTCTGCGTCACTACCATCATCTTAAACTTGAATTGTGACTCATTGGGCCAAGCTGTGGTTTCAGTCACCTGAGGTCCAAGAAATATATGACAAGTGCAGGCGAGGCGCAGCCTGATGGTTAATAATCTGTACATACAGTATTTATGTTAATATTCTGTACTTACGGTAGATTCTGTAATGAAATACAGGGTGATTATAAAGTCACTATACATTTTGGTGAAATATCAGTTTTATTGCAGCAATTACAGTATGCATCAAGCAGATATCATATGAGGACACCTTCTTAGTACATTTCAATGTGTCCCCCTTGCACATCCTGGCACAGCTCCCAGCGTTCCACCGTGCCCGGAAAACATTGTGCAACATAGCTGATGTAATGTCCTCCACCACGGCTGTAATCTGTTGTTTCAGCTGTGCAATGGTGCGTAATCTTGACCTGGTACAACTTGGACTTGATAAAACCCCACACAAAGATATCCATAGGGATCAAATCTGGAGACTGTGGAGCCCACAAGCTTGGCACGCCCTGACGAAGCCATCTGCCTGGGAATGCGCGAGTCAGGTAGTCCAGAATGATGTTGGTAAAATGGGGTGGTATCCCATCCTGTTTGAACACAACAGTATCCTAAATCCCATCATCTCGCAACTGTGGCTTCAGGAATTGCTCCAACATGTCGAGGTACACAGTACCATTGATAGTCCCCTCGGCAAACATGAAGGGTCCATAGAGCTTTGCCCTGTAACCCCCAACCACACATTCACTTTGGGTGTGTTTGTGTGTGCAAATAAATGAAATTCGTTAATTTTTTCAACAAAATGTATAGTGACTTTATAATCACCCTGTATTAGTCAGTTATGTTGCTTGTGTAAAGAAAACTTAACAGTGGAATACTTCAAGCTCGCATCGACCCCACTACAGCTCACTACAACTGGTTATAATAGTACATAAAGTACGATATTAAACTTTCCCTTTCTTTTAACCCTTTAATTTTGGTAAACTAAAACCAAATTAATTTAGAAATTTAAATCTAGAAATAAGAAAAATAATAATTGTACAAAGTTTTATTTAGGTACAGGGTATAATGAAAAGAGTAATGCCAGCTATTGAAGTTACCAAGCGGTCGAAGATGTTGGTGTTTGGTGTCACTTAACCCAATGTCATGACTGGAGATAGCTTAGGTAAGGTAGAAAGATTGTAACATTTTCTTTTTTTCTTTATTACTTTTATTATTATTTTTTGTTAATCATCCCTCCCGACTCTCTCGTTATCTCTGCCTCTTCTTCTTGTAATTAAAAGGCAGCATCAAATTCAAGATAAGTTAATTTAGGATATCAATATTAATGCCTGATGATCCAAAAATAAATGGAAAATTTGAAAATGCAATAAATTGTAAAGTATATGTAGTAATCAGATTTGGGATATTGAGAAAGTTGCAGGTTTTTTTGACTGAATGAAAAAAAATACCATAATAGATACATATCCAAGCACCAGGTGGTACTGTGTCCTAGGTTGGCCTAGAGTGCCTGGACAAATGCGGAGAAGGGTGATGACAACTTATTCCGTAAGCTTAATGCGTGAACCGGCATTTTGATCCCATGGTCAAAAGTGACAACTGAGTAACTTTGCTAAATTAGTTGCTATTTTAGACAAATTGATTGTTGCCTGAAGCTATGCAATTTTAAATTAAAATTTTAAACTTGTTCGATTTTATTTTATTTCTTTTTACATAAACTAGCTGAGATGCCAGTCTTTGCGAGATTTTCAAGGCTAAACGAAGGCAGGTATCAGTATCAATCTCCTCTAGGTATATACAATGTTGTTTAAGGTTTGATCCTGGGACTTGTTAATTGTCATTGCATAAGCTGGGCGAATGGGAAATTGTTGACATCTAAGCTCCACAACATTATCAGTCGCCTGTAATGGTATTTTTGGTAATAAAATGAACTGACGCACCAATTGACGTAAAGGCAAAAATGCTATTATACGCCCTGATACAGTTCAATAATGACTTTTCCGTTCAAACAACATATTGCCGAAGTTTCGCCCGTAAACTTGAGAGAGCGGGAGTGAGAACATACAGCAGCCAAGTGGTCAGTCGAGTTCAAGGCTGGATATCTTTGATACTTGCAACAGCTTTGTGTACTTTGGCTCTGCTGCTTCGTTGTTGAAGCAAATTGCATTGATAATCTTCCGACCTTTGTTGTCTTCGAGTAGCATGAGGCGCAGCATCTTGTGCACGTTGGAGATTTACTTTAACTTCCGTCATGCGCTCTTGATGAGCGACTTGAGCAACTGCATTGCATGTCGGCCCCGTTGTTCCTCTGGAGTTTTAGTTCCCTCTTGCGCCTTCTGTAGATATCATATCGCCACTCGATGCATAACCAAACGCATTTTTCGGTCCTGTCGACTTTCATACTCCGTTGGACTTGCATAGGCTTCTTTGACCTCCTCCGCGGAGGCTCCACGATTGTTTAAAATTTTCGCTTCGTCGGCACCATAACCCACCCTGTTCATTAAGAACCGTCGTTAATAGATATTCATTTACAAATAGTTATTACATGCATCAAACAATTATTGAGCTATTTTTCGAATCTCCCACACGTAGAATTGAAGTAGTATTATTAACGACTTACTATTGATCACTGATCTGAAGAGCCAATGAAAACTCCGAATATGAAACTTTGAAAATTTTAACGAAATTCGTGATAAAGCAGTTTAATTAATATTAATTAACACTGTGTTATTTGTTACCGGGTGTTTCAAAAATAACCGGTATATTTGAAAAATCAATAAAAACTAAACGGGCAGCGATAGAAATACACAGTTTGTAATTTCGAAAGTTTGTCTGCCTGAAAATTTACTGTTGTCCCAAGCATATTGCAACACACTGTGTATTTCTATCGCTGCCCGTTTAGTTTTTATTGATTTTTCAAATATACCAGTTATTTTTGAAACACCCGGTATATTATTTTTGTTAAAAAGAAAAGAGATTGTTTACTTTGTTGCGTCACTTGTCAATGAAAAATCTGGATTTGCGTGATATGACAGACTGACGAAGCACTTTATATATTTAGATATCACAGGAAAAAAAATAAATTTACATAAAGATGGCACAAATTTCTTTTATTTTTTGTTTTAATTTTAATTAATAACAAAGCTATGCCATATTTCACCTGCACATGTTTTACTTCCATAATGAGGTTTTTGGCTGGATACATTTCTTGATGAAATCTTAAGTCGAAAGCTAGAACAGATGAATGTGGGGAATTTATTCCCCTTTGGCAAAGTCGACCTAAACGAAGCACGTCGATCGACGAGCAAGCTCCACGTACAACTCTATGAAAACGTACAACTTTGCCCAAATTCATATTGGCTCCATTAATAGTCTCCTCTCACAAGGGAATCCCTCTAACATGTATATCACAGTTTTCCACCATATTGAAATATGTTACTCATCTGAAGCTACTATAGATGCTTGCAAAATAAGAGTGCAACATTTTGTTTCTTTCAAAATAAACCACGAAAACGAAATAATTTGAGCATACATAACCATACAAAGACTCCATTGTTAAAGTGGATAGGCTATGTGGGATTCCATTATCAGATGTATTCTTCGTCAGTAAAGCTATGTAGTTATATGGAACAATTTTTTTATTCATCTCGGAATATTTTTAATGATCATGCCTCCTAAATATTTGATGATGCAGTGTTCAGTACTTGTTAAGTTTATTTTTGAAATAACTGTCCTATCCATCTTCTGTGACTTGGATCTAATCTGTTTCTTTTTATTTGAATTACCCATAATTTCCTCTTTGCAGCATTTGAGGGAAAGCGAAAAAGCCTTTCACATTTGTTGAAGTGATTGCTACATGCAGGAACACAACAACCAGGCATCGCTTTTACTTGTTAAAATTCGGTTAGTAATTTAACTTTAAAAGGTCAAATGATTTAAAGTTCAGAAAAATAGACAAAGAGAATTCTAACATTACCCAGCGTGACTGTTATTATCGTACGAGTATTTGAACAAAAAACACGCGTTCTCCTATGCATGGCTCAGTGCATATGGGATCAAAATGTCATAAGGAAGTGAGAGTTGTCACCACCCTTTTCTGCACTTATCCAGGCACTCTAGGTTGGTCCTTTTCATACGGGTGACCTCCTACGTGACTTTAATTGTGACTATCAGGGTCAGTGGTGTATCCAATGTCATATTTTTGCCATGTCAACAGAGATGTTCTTTAATGCACAGCATATTATCTCATTTTTCGTCTTTGCTCTTGAAGGTGGGTAAGCACATTTTACCTTGTGTAAGTGTTTCTACACTGTGAACCATCCAAATTTCACCGCACCCCTATCCAAACTACAGTACCATCAAATGGTCAGAAAATGTAACTCCCTTCTGAACACTATCAGATTGCTGCATATACCAGGGATCTATCTAGGGCCAATTTGGTACCGTTTAAGGGTACCTTCATAAAATGATTTTAAGTGAGAACGGTATCTTCACAAAATTGTTTTGATTGGAAACTGTATCTTCACAAAATTTTATCTCTTGTTTATCAACGTATTACCTTCAAAAATGGGCGTTTATCAACGTAAATAATGTCAATTCAAATAATAAAAAAAGAGTTTTTTAAAATTAAGCCCAGGTGTTTTATATTTTTTGTTAAAAATTTTCACAAAAATCTTGGTATTTTCACAAAATAGGGTATGGATTCTGAAATTCTAGATATACCCCTGTATACTTTGTAATTTATTGCAGTGTCATATTTATGTTACTTTGGATCACCTAGTAGACAGAAAAAAGTAAGAGGAATTTGTTTTTAGAAGATGAATTATTCTAAGTCACAAGTACGTTGAATTATGGGTGAGATAAATTAACTTGGCTTGAATACAGCTTTAGGGCATTTTCACACACACCGTCAAAGCTGGCTCCGGCACCGGATGTAACGTTATCAAATGAGAGCTTTCACACGTAGCCCGGCCCGGCAGATTTGCTGGTCCGACCACCGGCATCGGCAAATGCAGCCGGTGTTGAACTCTACAATCGGATGCCGGGCCGACTTCCAGTGCGTTGCTTTCAATGTTTACTTGCTGAGCGAAGGCATCGGGAAGTTTTCACACGCATGCACGCGGGTTTGTGTTTTGTATACATTTGCGCTTTGCTAACATTTGTGTTTTTGTTTACGTTGGTTTTATATTTGTGTTTTGTTTACATTACTCAAGTATTGTAGTACAATTTTCTATCATTATGAAAATGAATAAATTATTCTCGTACGATCCTGTAACATTGATAGAATTTGTGGAAAATAAACCCTGTTTATGAGATAAAACAATTGTTTTAAAGATATAACAGCAAAAAAGCATGGAAAATAATTTATGCGTTTTAAGATGATTTTCCACAAAAAGACAAAAAAGAACAACATAAAATTCAAATTTTCCATTTATTTATATTAATAATGCAGATATAAATAGTCAACATATTTTGTTCATTTGCAACGGCAACGCCTCCTCTGTACTTTTCTCTCAAATCAGTTGCCATCCTTGTTGGCAGATTACATGCACCTCTGGGCAAATTTTGTAGGCTTGGAGTTTCATAAATTTCAGATCTTTGTTTACTTCCTACCCAAGAAAGTAATGTTTGTTGAACGCAGGACACATCACCAAAGCTAAAAACATACGGCACCAAGAGAAAGCCAGTGTGTGTGAAAGTCATTGGCTGGCAATAATGCAGTCACTTGCTCTGGTTTTGCTGGTGTGTGAAAACTACTTTCGTGTATAGGGCAGGAAATAACGGTAATTTTATCTCTATTTAGGTGGTTTTTTACCAGCAGATAACATTACTGGTGATCACGGAATAATTAATGAGGTAGTTTTCAGTTTGCTTCCACATGGTTAGTAAAGGATAAACACAAACACCAATGCCGCATTGGGATTTGAACCGGATCTCGAGGTCCTTGGAAACCCGTGCCCCAACACTCTATTATCAACTGTATACAAAAGGAGGAAAACATTGATAAGATTGACCCTAAGGGACCATATCATGTAACGTCTCCTATTACTAATTTATTATGAGTGGTATAAAAAGAAAACATACCAATGTCTGCTATAATGAGTTTATTTCATAAAATCCGAAATAAGCTTCATTTGGCAACATCGAAAAGCCCACCATTTCCAAAATGCTGACTAGAGGCATAGTTATTCCAAATGGCAGCACCAGTAGAAGAAAGAAAAAAAAAAAAAGCTTTTACGTATTAGAGAGACTTACGTATTCCAACGTGCAAAAACTTCATTGGCAACCGTCATTCAGAGACATTTTCAGACCAAGTTTGTGAAAGAAGCAACTCACTGTGATGGTGAACAAATTTGATTTGAAAATAATTCTTAACAGTTGCTGATGAAGTTTTTTTGCCTTCTGGTATACCTGGTAATAAAAAGTCCTGGAACAATCTAATATCTCGAAAAATATATGTCTTGTCTTGTCGTGGGGTTATTTGGTCTAATCTCCCACGCTGACCAGATGGGTTGGGAGATGCATTTTTGACGAATGCTACAAAGTAGCGGTCGTAGCATCCGGGACCGACGGCTTAACGTGCCCTCCGAAGCATGGGGGGAGGAGTAAGAACTCTCTTCACTGTATGGGATCACCCATCCAGTTACTAGCCATGCTAGGCGGAGCTTAACTTCCAGAGCTGGCTTGTTCTGTGAAAGCCTCCTAGCCCACGGCACCCCCTATTCACTCGGTATATATATCTCAATTTTGATAATTACAGTGGTGCCCTAGTATCCGAACTTATTCCCTTTGGAGATGGTATTTGGATACCGAAGCACCATTTCCCGTATGTTTCAATTGCAGGCCCAAAAAATGGAGAAGTCCTTTGGAGTGTTTTGATCGCTGTGGAGGAATGAGAGTTTTTTGGATACCAGGACATGGGTGTTCGAAACAAAGTTTGGATACCGGAGTTCACCCGCATTTGGTACAGTGCTCCCTCTATATAACGGGATTCTACATAACGCCAAATTTATAATTGCAAGTCCATATAACAAAGTTTTTTCCCTGAAAATAAAACTGCAGACATGAATGAGTTTGCAATTTTTATTTTCCGGAAAAAAACTTCGTTATATGGACTTGCAATTATGTAGAGTTATAAATTTGGTGTTATGTAGAGTGCCGTTATATAGAGGGAGCACTGTTTATGTAAAATGAGACTGTGCTGAATCTTTAGTGGAAAAACGTCCAATTTTTATTTTAACTTATTCCTCAGTTTTCAATATACGTGTTAAATGAAAACTAGTTATTTTTTGTCTTTAAAACTGATAGTAGAATATCCATGCTTCACATTAATATTTTTTGGAATATGTGTATTTTAGTATATCATGGTTCATACCAATTCAGGATTTGTTAAAGCTTACAGAAAATACAGATAAAACTGAACGCACATGTATAGTAGAACATATTACTGATCATTATAAACAAGTCGTACAAATGAGTAACTTAGTATGAGTAATCCATGGTTTTAGCTAAGAATGGAGGAAAATATGGTATATGTGTATTTTAGTATACCAAGGCTCGTACTAATTCAGGATTCGTTAATACTTACGGTAAATGAGGATAAAACTTAATGAAATGTTAACGCAGCAATAGTGTATGCTTTCAGTATAATTTCTTATGCAAATTCTGAGTTATCCGTTATTAAAAGGTTGATTCTTCGGACCGCTAGACTGAAAGCTGACATCTTGAGCCCAAGTATAGCGTGGTTAAGAAGTCTGCTTTTAGTGTAGCTGTCCGGATAACCCAGAATTTGCATAAAAAATTATACTGAAAGTATATGCTACAAGTGCGTTAACATTTCGCTAAGTTTTATCTTTATTTTCTGTAAGTATTAACGAATCCTGAATTAGTAAGAGCCTTGGTATACTAAAATACACATATACCATATTTTCCTCTATTCTTAGCTAAAAACTATGGATTACTGATTCAAAGTACTCATTTGTATGACTTGTTTATAAAGATCAGTAATATGTTCTACTATACATGTGCTTATGCATATACATGAATTTGAGTCCTTAAAGATTAAATGAGGAAAACGTTGATTTTTTTTTCATCCTCAGAAAGTGTGGATTTCTACCACCCTTATGAGTTGCACATCATTCTTACCTTCGTCGCGATAAGCCGCTTGCTGCAGATTTTCTAATTGAAGTTGCTGTGGTTATAACGAAAGAAGGAATTTAAATGTCATTAGCTGATCTTATAATTAGCAAGAAAAACTTCAAAATCCCGACTTAGAAATCTACAGCCACCGATGCCCCTTTCCAGTCCCCGCCCCTTCTGCTTATTGTTTATGGAATTTTTACAATTCGTTTCGTCTCGTGGCACTAAAAGTCAATTAACCGTGTAATTAAACACGAAATTCGTTCGGATTATTTTGAAGTTTACTTTTTTTTTTTCTTAAGGTGTGGTCTGTTTAAGTCTCAAGTATTCGTATAAAATCGGTCCCACTTTAATCTTTTGCGGGACACCTTACCGTTTTCAATCGGTCGACCAGTTCTTTTTTGCTTCCACTCTTTGACAGGCCCCGTTTTTCGAGCTCCTGTTTCAAGTCGACCACTCTTAATTGGTTTATTTGTTTGCCGTCGATTTCAAACTCTTGTTTATCCGCCATTTTTGATGTGCTCGTGGGAGCCACAACGGCTCACTCGCCAATTAACCGCGAGCGAAGTACGCCGTCTACAAAATGGCTGGAAGACGTCCTAAAATTGAAAATCGAATTATGCGCAAGCGAATTGAGGGTTTTGAAACAAAAAGGATCGCCCAATTTAATTTCACAGCAAATATTTACGCACTTCCGGTTTGAGTTGGTCAGCTGATCAGAACTTCCTGCGTGAGCATTCATCAGGTGTGTTGCTGCTGTCCCGACCGACGATGATCGCATGAGTAGCGTGCTCCAATTGACGCATGTGCTATTTTTATAAGGAGGTGGAGACGTTGAATTGCGTTTTAGAAGAATATTTTGAAGTGTAGCGGATCGAAGCTTTTATTTTCCCTCCATTTTTATCTGCATTTGTTTAACGAAGATAATGGATCACTTGCGATCGCATTGCCATCCTCCTGGCTGTCGCTGGCTGTTGGAACATTGTCAGTGAAAAAGAGGGGAAAACCATATTGACACATTTTTTATATAGCACCGTCATAAACATAAAAATGAGTCTGCCAAACAGTACTAGGCTTTTAGCGTATAAAAATCTTGACGAGGCCTTGAGATTGGATATGGCAAACAACGTTACGGTAATGAGATTATTTTTTTAATCTTTTTCTGGGGGCAGGGCCGAGTTTTTAATCGGACTGCGGTGTTTGTGCGCGCCCGAGGTTGGCGTGCGGGGCGGCTGAAGATCAAAGCCAGGTCGGATGCGAAATTTTAAACGGGAAATTAAAAAAAAAGTTTTCTATTTCAAAAAATCTATAAAATAATTGTTTTTACGGTTAATGTTCACTATCTGCACACAGGAAAATGAATTTAATTTTAAAGACTGGGGGGCTGAGCCAACAAAGCAGCTATTGTTAATCGTCGGTCTATAGATATTCATGGTCATCGAGCTTCGGCCATTTTCCATTGTTTCGAGAAGCTAAGGAAAACAGATCGCGCCAGGTGCCGCATAGATCGCACTATTCCCGACCGCAACCTGCGATAGAGATTTTCATTGAAACTGAATACGAAAGTAAAGTTTCTGTCTGCCGATAGGGTGGCGCTGCAGGCGCAGTTGGGCAGATTCTGCATGCAGCACCACTTTTCAATAGAGTTCCCACCCTACAGGGAGCTAGAAACTTTAGCTTCATTTTAACAATGGAGCTCGATGACCATGAATATCTATAAACCGTGATTTCTACCAATAATAAGCCCTAATTTTGGCAGTTTAATGATGTAACAATGTATGAAGTTTCTGTGTGTCTAGGTGGTGTTGGCTGAGCCCCCCAGACCCCCCCCCCCCAAAAGAAGTGATATATACCCCCTTTTCTATTTAATCACAGTAAATGGCTAAGAAGTAATGGTTAAATTTATAAAAATTTTATTTACCTTGTGCGCATGATCAGTTATCGCGCGATGTGCAGATAGTGAATATTAACCATTGGTCTTTGGAAAGCACAAGAGGAATGGGACAAATTGGACCTCGTAGCCTTCTGAAACAGCCTTGTATCCTGAAAATACCGGTGTCGGGCTATTGTCCAGAATAGGGAATCAGATAAAACATGACAGGAAAAATAAATATCGATTGTTAGACTAATATTCAAAAAATAGATCCCATAAAGTTGAATGACCTTCTGTAGAAATCGCTTTGTCAGCGGCGAGATTCTCAGCAGGTTCTCACTGCAGGAAATGTCATATTCTGTTGCTTCTTCTAGAGCAGGGATAGGAGGACAGAGAGCAAATTTTCAATCTTGTGAGGCATTTTTCTTCTAATTAATAAAAAATAGGATAAATCAAAAAGTTTTGATTGATATATACAGAGTGCATAAGGTATTTGAGGACAGATTCACATCAAGAAAGAAAACAGATATAAGTCGAGATAATAACTTTATTATTGAAACATATCAAGAGCATACCCAAGAAACCTTCTTGTTATATGTCTATTCAATGAATCCACCCTCAGCTTATATAACTGCTTCAATGCGAGATCGAAACCGTCGACATGCGCGAATCAAATGGTCATGGTTCATATTGGTCATTACTCGAACAATGGCAGCTTTCAATTCATCTTTGGTGTTATGGGGGTGTTCATTGACCTCTCTCTCTACAACGCTCCATACGTAGTAGCCCAATGGATTCAGGTCAGGGGGGTTATGTGATTATGGAAGTTGTCGGCCATCCATTCCTGTCTCGTGCGAGACTTGTGTGCTGGGGCAGAGTCTTGCTGAAACACATAAGGCCTTCCGTTGCGTATCGTGTCTATCCAAGGCTTAACAGTTGTTTCAAGGGTCTCAACGTAGACCGCAGAGTTAACTTTAAGGCCTCGGGGAAAGAAGTGTGGAGGCATCACGTGTTCCTTCACTGCTGACAACCCCTAAAACCATGACAGTTGCAGGAAATTTCATGTGCATGACTCATGGCACTTCCGAAGGGTCTGCACATAACCATCTGCCATTTCTTTTGTTTACTTTCTGATCCTGGTCAAAGTTTTTTTCATCGGAGAAAATCCACAGCAAATCAGCTTCACACAAATTTTTCAGCTTGTTTAAGAGCCTTTTCGATCTGAGTAGGTGGTTTTCCCGTGTTTTGTCTGACATAAATGACCTCTTCGCATAACATACGAGTAGAGTTTGTTTTAAGAAGAATAATTACTGAGTCCCAGGGACCTGATGTATTTCAATTTTAAGTCTTCTCTTATTTATTTAACGTCCTCTATCAAAAACAATTAACGAAACAAAAATATATTTATGATATGAATTTATTGTTTTATTTACAGATAAAGTTATGCAAAGTTACTTAAAGTGAATTTGTACAAAAATTCATTTTAAATCCATTTAACTGTTAAAATTCACACCAGTTATAGGGAAGTTTACAATCTAACTTGACTAGACAAGAAGTCATGAAGTAAATTTGGCGTTTTCCAGAACACTTAAAAATTTCAAAATGGGGTCCACCTGATAAGTACTAGCATAATTTACGCTGAAGTTAGCGTTAACGACAACCCTGATACGAGTGATATCTGATGTTTTCATGGACAACATTTCTGATTGTTCCTTCCGACACATGGAGATCTTTGGCAAGTGACCTCATGGATGTTCTGGGATTGTCATTGATGGCCTGCTGCACTTGCTGAATAAATTTAGGTGTTCTGATGATGTCAGAGCGTCAGGCATGCTTTTTACGCTTTGCTACCGGTGCAACATTGCCATCTTCGGTCTCCAACTCCTTCTGCACTTTGTGGACGAACGATCTTGTGACCTTTAGAAATTGTGATACCTCTAAATCGCTGTGCTCTGCCTTTATTGCCACGATTACTGCATGTCTTTCATGATTTGTGTTAGTTGATTTATCGCCATTTTGCTTTCCGGAAACGGAAAGGACATGCAATTTACTATAGTGCAGCAGTAGCCAAACGAAGGTGTGTCCTCAAATACCTTACGCACCCTGTACTTTATCCTTGTTAATAAAGTAAGAGTCGAATTTTTCCATGGACTTTACCTTTAAGCATTAATTCTGTGGACATTTTACAAAGAATGGGGGGTGGTTTTAAATGAAAATTTCTTTATTACTGTATTTGCAGTAAAATCAGTATAATATTATTCTTTATTCTCAAGATGCTGCTCTTTCAAATTGTTTCTTGATCTGTTGATTATAGCTTATCTGTAAAAGCACTTGATTTTATACGATATAAAAGTAATCTCTTGTTGCAAACTCATTTTAAGTCATATGTTGTTGACAATCTTTCAACTGTTATTTTACACAGGAAAAATTATTGGATTCACTAATATTGGAATTTATATTTATAATTTGGAAGCAAATTCAAAATTGCTTATTCTACCCTTCCATACTCTTAAATAATAACGAGTTCAAGCCAATATAAAAATGTTTTAGACTAATGGAAAATGGGGCAAAATAGGGCATACATGTATCATGTCATAAGTTAACAATACATTTAAGAAATAATGAAATTTTTAAGTAGCATGTAAATACATAAAGCCAAAAACATTACATAAACCTTTATTAAACTTAAAATTGAAGTTTTATGATCCAATAAGAGGACTACGATATACGGCTTCCCTGCACTGCTCAGCACTTGCACAATACAATTTTTTTCCTCCTTCCTGTGGACAGTGTCTCTTCGTAGTAAATCCAAATACAGTTTTCTGGTTGGTGAAGGAGTTGGGTGAAAAGTAACATGTTTCGTCCATGGATACATGACTTGAGTTTTTCTTTTTTCTAGTGCCTGAATTACATCAATGAGTAATAGTGATATTCAAACATACTTCAAATGTAATAACTAGGTCCATTTTGAAATTCTGCCCATAATCACATGATTAACTGCATGTAGCGAATGGACTGTGCATGTGCAGTATGCCTCTGAGGAGTGTTAGGCAGAGAAGCCGCATATCGCAATATCTCCTTTTAAAATTAAATTATAATTAAATAAATACAGTCAAACCTCTGAATATTTTAACCTCCATTATTGATCTCCACGATTACAAGTTCTATGACTATATTTAGTATGAAAACGACTCGTTATACACACATACAGACAACAAACAAAAATAAATTGGTATGGCAGAATGATACATTCGCACAGGCCTACCACGAGATAATGTTACGGATTCAAAAAAAATATTAATTCAGCCAATTCTTCATTTTTACCAAAAAAAAAAAATTAATTTCTCTAAAAAGGCTAGGCCCATTTCCATAAAAAAATGTGTTAATGCATAGTTTAAGGATCCCTCTAAGTGTGAATTTCTGAAAAAAAAAAAAAAAAAAAATTGGGGGGGGGGTCTGGGGGAGAAGATAGTTTATAACTCCTAAACTGCTCATCAGAGCCAAACAAGTCATTTACAAAAAAAAATTCGGCTTAATGAGAGGAGTACGTACATGTTGAGTTCATTGAGTTTGGTTTGCTGGTTTGAACGCTACAGCCGTTTTTTAATTTTTAGAAAAAATTTATTACCTCGAAAAAGGCTTACCCAATTGACAAAATATATGCTAAGGCACAATTTAGGGTACCCTCTAGCTGCATAAAATTGATCACATACGTACAGATGGAAATTTTTTTTTTTTTTTTTCAAAATTTCAACATATCTTTTTGAATCATGAGTTTTTAAGTTGATTTCAGCAAAAAAAAAAAAAAAAAAATTTGTGTTTCTGAAACAAACACAAAGGCCTTCACTCTTAGAGAGTGGTAGGCAAATTATTCATGAGCTGTATAATTATAAAGGATTACACAGTACAATATGCATTTTATTTCTGCTTTCGTTTTTATACAGTATGTGTTGTCTACATTATTGTAAGTCTACCTCTTACATACACAATCAGAAAGGTTTAGAAACTTCCTTTTCGTTGATTTAGGGCTACAGGTATCCATTATTAAAGGTTCACTGTCCAGTTGTTGTTACGTTACTGAAAGAACAGGCCAATCAAATATTTGGAAAGTTAATAAAAGTGAAAATTTGAAAAATTATTTCAATTTTAATATTTACTGTAGCAGAACTTCTAGCTTGTTTGTGCTAATTAATCGGCGATATACCGTACTTATGTATGAAATATAGAAATCGATGCTTATTAGTTCCTATAGGCAATATGAGCTGAATAAGCTTTTACATAAGCTTAAAAGCTAATAATACGAGGGGAGATCAAAAAGTAAGTTGCACTAACTTGCCGCAGGAGCGCGCTGTGTGTCGCAATCTTGGGCAAAGCGGAGAAAGGGACATTAACTGCGCAGATGTCGGATAGGACGGTTGCTGTGGTTTCCCATTGCGTTTTGTGTGACTAGCAGGCTAAAAGCAATGGCGCATCAACTGGATGTCCACTCCAAACTTGAGGTGCAAGCAACAATCCGATTTCTATGGGCCAAACGGGTGAATTGCACGGACATTCATCGTGAAATCACTGCTGTATATGGAAATTGAGCGCCGGTGTGATTTTGTTGCACGATAACGCAACACCTCACAAGACCCGCCAAACGTGCGAACTGCTGCAGCGATTCAAGTGGGAGGTTTGGCAACATCCTCCATACAGTCCCGACTTAGCGCCATGCGACTTTCATCTTTTTGGTAAGCTCAAAACGGAACTTGGTGGACAACGATTTCGAAATGATGAGGAGGTGAAAGTGGCTGTCACCGTGTGGTTACAAAACGCTGGAGGAGATTTCTATGCATCCGGAATCGAAAAATTGGTTGATCGTTCGGATAAATGTTTAGGGTCTCTTGGGGACTATGCGGAAAAGTGAACCTACATTGTATGCTGCTATAGCAGTGTTGCTTTTGTATAGGTGGTGTAATAAATGGCCATACCGTGGAAGTGCAACTTACTTTTTGATCTCCCCTCATATTAACCTGTTGTCTTAATTATTGTTTTCATTAAAAGAAAATGAAAAATACTACCTCGTCCTTTGAATTGAGATGAACATTGTATTCTTTACTGGAATACTAGCTACATTCAAAAACTCTGCGCTAGTCGTGTTGCTAAAATCTGATGTCACTTCTTGCACGAAGTGTCTCCTGTGTTGCAATACGCGTTTTTTTTTTTGTTTTTTTTAATACATGTTTGTGTTAGTTCTCTAGCACAAAATTGGCACGCATGCTCATTGTGGCATTCCTCATCTCTCTCTTGAAAACCTGTGATGGTGGAAAAAACGTCGCTTCGCTAAATATTTTATAGTTATACAAATTAATTGTGCCATCACGCCATGAATAATTAGTGTATAGAAGGAACTTGATTTGTTCAAGAAAATTGGTTATGAACCGAAACATGAAGGAATAAAGTTATTTTTGATAATTAGAGAAGTTTGGGTCTGCAGTAAAGTGCCTATCGCTAAAAGCTCCACTATCCCCATCCGGCGATAAAAAACTGCGTAACCTTGATCATAATTAAAATTTGTCGATAAAGTTCGACCATGATTCACCTTGATCGTGTGTAAAATGATCTTGATAAAGAACTGTAGTAAGTATAAACATGGAATTCGTAGACGTGCGAAGGGCTTCATCAGTTAGCATCTTTTAATGGAATAGACATAGAATCATTGATTCAGCCACATTTATGATGGATTGCTGAGCTGCCTGCTCATTCTGACGGTGCATGCAGTCTGCTGAGGATTGAACTCTAAAAAAACACAGGTTCATTCAGAAATCGCCTCTAGCATGGATTATGCTTTAGCTTGACACACGTAGCATGACTAGCATGAAGTTTATGAATGTAGCTACTGTAAATGAATTGGTATTCCTGGAAGAACAGAGTGAGTAGGACACCCTTTATTAGAGCAGAGTTAAGAAATGGAAACTGTTGTTTTAAAAGAGGGAACTTTACTCTAAACTCTCTTAGTTACTAGAGTTTTATTGCCCTGGAAACATTGTTGAACTTTTTTTCTTTATACTTTGATAACCCATTTCTACTAGAGATTTAGGAAATGCCTTGATTTTGAGAACTGGTTTAAATATCACTTCCACTTTACGCTTAAAGTGTCTCGAACTATTTGAAGGCTGTGAAATGTGGATGCCTCACAACATGAAAGTACATTGTTGGTGATTCCAGTGTCTTCGATGTTTGATATACACTGACTGCTCAATTGAAAGTGGTCACTTTCCATTTTAGATGTTTTATCAAATTTCTAGAAAAATACTTGATGAATTATCCTGAAACTTCAGGGATGTAAAGAGCTTGCACCTCGTATATTTCAGTGAAGGTTTTGTCCCAAAGGCAAATTTTTAGGGTCAAAAGAGCGAAAGAGGGTGCCATAAGATTGAAAGGCAGGCCTATGGCATATAGATTTCATATCTGTGTAAGGAGAAGTTGATACTTGTGTCCGGTCCAAATTAAAATTTGGAGAAAACCCCTTATCGATTTGTTTATTTTTGAGAGCAACTGAAATTCAACTCATTCTATCGTCAATTGCTTGGGCTTTTTATAGTAGCTCTATACGTTTGTCTAATAAATTATGCAAAAGACATTTTTGTCATGCTTCCACATGTGCAGTTAAACTATATTTAGTAAAAATGCCCATATTTTTCTAGAAATTCGACAAAACATCTAAAATCAAAAGTGTTCACTTTCAATCGAGCAGTCAGTGTAGATTGTTATCATCTTTGATAAACAACTGCCAAAAGTGTTTTATATACTAATACTGTTATATTAATATCAGTTTTAAAATAGGATAGTAAAATTTTAAGATGGGGACGTTATCTTTTACATCTTTCTTTTAAGATTATTTTTTATGTTATTGTATTTTATAACGTTAGATTTTTTTTTCTTTCAAGGGAGCTTTTCTGCAGTATTTACGAAGCTTATCTTCTCTTTGCAGTGTTTTACTGGAAAATGCTCACAGTGGAGGTAATAATAAATTCTTGTGCAATAGTGTCTAAGCTTATTATTACAGTATAACTTGGATAATACGAACTCTGTTAATACGAAAACCCGCTTAATATGAAATTACTTTTGGTCCCGGTCCTGTTTGTTTACTTTCCTTGAAAAATTACCCCCTTAATACGAACTGTTATTTTTGAAAAACCCGGTTAATAAGAAAAAAAAAATTGCAAAATAAATGAAAATTTCTTACTAAAAAAACGATTTTAATAGGCAACTATGATTGGATAAACAGTGTAGAGCAGCAAATATAGTTAATGTGTAACTTTTATTGGGTAGTGATGTTTGCAGCGATCAGGATTTTAACCCTTTTTTTTATGCAACACAGTGTTGCCACCTTAGTGGATTTTCCATTAGATTAGCAGAATTTACACTAAAATTATGCAAAAATCCACTAGAATCCACTAAAAATTACATTAAAACAATAGAACCTACACTGATTTTTAGTTCGGTTTTGGCGGGAAAAAATCTTTTGAGTTGGCAACACTGATACAAATAATGCTAATTTTAAGAGCAGTGAATTGAAGCGAACTTGGCGTCAACCGGAAGTAAATGAAGCACATCATCTTTACATTAGATAAGGCATTTTTATTATAAATCCTGATATTTTTTTTATCTATTTTTATTTGCAAAGAATTTTATTATGACTGTACTCTGTTTAAGACAGCCTCTTTAGCATTGCCTTCTATAGACTTATGACTTGTTTCTATTGTTCCTGGATAATACAAAAAAATTTGTTGGCCCCCAACAAGTTCATATTATCAGAATTATACTGTATTGCTAAAGTAGGTGTTCAAACATGTCCAGATCCCACTCTCCCAATTTTTATTAGAAAATACCTGATATACGAAACCAAAATAAAGCATGTAAAACAAAACAAAAAATTATTTAAACCACACCCTTCCCCTTGAAAGATTTTGAGAAAATGGGCTAGAAAGAGTCGCTGAAAAGTGTGCTTCCCCTTCCTAAAGGAGTGCTTCACTGCAATTCATGTGTGTTAGAAACCTCAGCCAACCTGGCCAGCTCAACCTGACCTTGAGCGACTCTTTCTCACCCATTTTCTCAAAATCTTTCAAGGGTGTGATTAAAAATTGCTTTTAGATTAATGTAGCAATCAGAAATTGTTCTCTATCTTTAATAGTTATTATTATTTTATTATGGATTATCACTACTAATCTTTAATAGTTTTCGAGTAGCAAATGGTCAAGGTCAAATTTGAGTGCTGCAATGAATTCCCCACCCCTCTATTACCTATAAACCACACTCATCAGATCTCACCTGCCTGGCAGCTTTGAGATATCTGCCATGTTACCAGACTTTTTGGACACCCTGTATAATTTACTATAAAATTGCTGGTTATGTTATTCATTGCAAAATTGATGTTTATGTAAGTTATTTGAAAATTTTTTAATTCGAGATGAAATAAGCATCTGAGACCAATTAAAAATCATCTATAAGACATTATTTTTCGACACTTCATAAAATTTTTGAATAATTTTAAAATATTTTAGTTCTTCCCGTTTTCTTGAGTTGAGGTCTACAAATGCTTTTTATTTTAGATATTTATTTATTTATTTTTTTATGACAAATTCCACCTCAGTGTCTTATATTGGCTATTTAATTAAATTATATTTGTACGAAAATCACCTATATTTAACATGAAAATTGTGTGGGAAACTCCACATTTAGCATCAAAATGGCAACTTCATTTTTGTATCCTGATCTTCTTTTATAGACCTTGATAAACCAGAAAATTTACACACCACCTGTGAATGGGGCTGAGAACATTTCAAGCACCCCTTGTATATCAAAGAGTTTTGTCTGTTGGCCATGGCACTTTTTCCTAATTTTTTAATGCTTGATAATTACTTTCAGTTCTAATATTGGTACTTTTATTATAATAATTAATATAATAAATATAATGTTAATGTAATGTTCTTCAAAACATATATATACTTCGCTATTTTTTTTTTTTTTTATAATTATTCTTTATTTTTTTTTATACTTCATTCGCTATAGCATTTCCTAAAAATAATAATGAAAGCAAGAAATTTTTGGAATTGGCTAGGCAGTGTTTAGAACGAATGGAACTTCTTGGTAATAATTTCCTTTTTAAGTTTTTATTATATAAGTAACATATATCCTTCTTACACCTTGGATATTGCATGCTTGCTTTTCTTAGGATTTTAAAAATTTTAATGGTTTGCATTTGCATTCATTGATTCATTCTAAAATAAAGTTCCAAAATTTGTTATAAGAACAAATTCTCTCAAAATATTGTGTTTACATGGTTCTAAATTTAATTCACATGTATTAATTTAATAAAAATGAACGCCAAACATTTAAACGAAGCATGTGTCCGAATGCTTTTTTCCATATAGCGTACTCGTTTTTCAAACTGTTTCTTAATGACTTGGTGTCTTGTGTTTAGATAAAGAATGCCATAATACCTGGAAAGATTCTTCAGTTTCTATTAATAAACCACAAGATGGTCAACAAAATAAAATTTATAATGAATTCAGCAATTCATTTTTAATCAAGCCACAACCTACTTTTAATGGCAGTTCTGAATTTTCCTCATTACTCAACATGCCTGTGTCATGTCTCGAAGAAATGCCTGCACTATATTTGAATTTCGTTCCAGAAAAGTAAGTCTGTAAAATTTTACAAAGTTATTGTGAAATAACATGGATTAATTAAATTCTGTTAAAAATACAGTAGAACCTCGTTTTTACGAACTCTCATTTTACGAAATTCTGGATTTTACGAAATTCTGGATTTTACGAAGTAATTCTGAAATCCCGACCCCCTCCTGTTAATTTCCATATAATAAACTTTAAGTTTTAGGGAGTATTTTTATGACGAAATTCGGATTTTACGAAGTTAGAAGTTGTAATTGGTAGTAAAATATTTTACTAAAAAAGTGAAAAATTTTTGCATGTGATGTGCGATACCAATGAAGCATCGATACTTCCGGTATCGAGTACTTTAATAAAATACTCGATACCAATATCGAGTACTCAATGAGAAAGTATCGATAGTATCGAGTAAAAATGAGTATTTATTTATATGGTAAAATGCATTTCTGAGAGGACGTCGAACCTATACTGGAGCACGTGGAGGCTAACATCACTCATTACAATTAGACCTCATTACTATTACTAGGAGGCTATCATCACGTGTCCGAGTCATTAGCTTTTTTTTTCTATTTCCCGTGCGCCCATAGAGCGAGGCGTGAGCTCGACCTTGTTAGGAGAAATAAAAACAAACGCTTCGAAAGATACTACCCTAATCAGTAGGCAGCCACTGGAATAAAAGCGTTAAAATATTCAACAGATTCTGAATTAACGCTGAAAATCGAACATCTTCATTAGGTGACTCATAGTTTTTTTTCAGTATCGAGTATCGATGTGCAAACTATCGATACTATCGATACTTATGCCATATTACAATGTACGATACTTGAGTACTCGATACCGGCAAGTATCGATACTTTTTGGTATTGGTATCGGTATCGGCACAACACTAGCATGAGCAGCCTGGTTGCATTTTGTTCATTTGGCTTATGTTATTGCTGTCGTGTTATTAACTGGACTAGTTTCCGCCGTCGCCTGCAGAGGGCGCCATAAGTAATGCAAACTAAAGTGAAACTGAACTTGCAGATGAAGATGATGATAGCGAATTTGAAGGATTTGAAGAGTGGGAAATCCTGAAAAGTAAGCTGAATTTTCAATCTAAATTCTCCGAGTTTGCTAATATTGATGCAGATGTTTTAACTTTTCTGATGTTAAACGATAATGAAATTTGCGATCTTATCAAAGATGGCGGCGAAGAAGAACGTGAAGATGACAATGATGAGAAATTGTAAAATACGACATACAAAGCAACATCCTCACAAATTAAAAGCTCCTTAGAAACTACAAAAAACCATCTGTATGCAACTAAAACTGTACCAGACAATATTTTTGACAGTTTTTTTGAATTTTCAAACTACTTATAAAAAAAAGTGATATAACTTCCAATATGCATCAGGCAACAATTCTTAAATATTTTCAAATCTCGAATACTGTATAATCAGTGTATAAGCCTATTTGTATTAAAAATACTGCCTATTAAAAATTCAGTGCCTATTTAAGTGTTTTCTTTTGCCGGGGGGGTTGTTTTTTACGAAGTTCGGATTTTACGAATAAATATTATTGGTTCCCTGAAATTTGTAAAAACTAGGTTCTACTGTAATTTATAGTTAAATAAACAAAATAGCATCGGTGCTTACTTGCTGGTTTCTAATTGTTTCTTTTACAGATACATCATTTATTTATGGAATTAAAATTGTTATACAGGGTGTATCTGAATGGTCTGTACAAACTTAGAGCATGAGTTCCTTGTAGCCAGAGAAGCAATACATGTACATGTCCCATGAACACACCGCGCAAACTCTTCCTTCTGGAGATACAACCGTGCGACGTTGTCCTACAATAGCTAGCGCAATTGTCATATCAAGTCCGTTCAGCGTTACAAACTAGGTTTATTTCCGGCTTGTACAGTAACAGAACAGTCCAGACGTGCTAAAGTACGTGCTCGAAATAACATCCGTTAGATTCCACGCAGGCCTGCACACATCGTTGCATTGATTGGCGAATCCGTTGGAAAATACCGGGTGTGTTATGGATGACATTGCAATTGTCCCACGATCTGCTGGCGAAGAGTATCAACATCTGGTACAGGGCGGAATAAACAAGGGTTTTCAAGTGGCCCCACAAAAAAAAAAAAAGTCTAAGGGATTCATATCCAGCGAACGTGCTGGCAACGGTATCGGATACAACGTCGCACGGTTGTATCTCCAGAAGGAAGCATTTGTGACCCTATGTTCATGGGACATATACTGGTTCTGGCTACAAGGAACTCGTGCTGTTAGTTTGTACAGACCGTTCAGATATTCCCCAGTATAATTACAGTGGGTGCCGCTTAATATGATCACTTTAGGACCAAACCAAATTGAGAGAGACATTGTGGGAACTTTACACTATACCAGTGTTCATATTGTCTGTTAAACTCTACAATAAATAAGAATACACTAATATCAGTAGTTTCTGGCAGCAATGCCCATTGGCTTAGAGGTAAAGTGTCCAACAATTCTCAGACATCCTGCCTTAAAAAATATAACTTAATTTTTTTTTGTTTTTTTGGGGGAAATAAGCGAATCTTAACGATCACTGTTTTTATATTTCGGATTAGTGGAAAATATAGTCTTACGTTCAGGCTAATATTTAAAGTTAATAATATAAATTTTGATTCATTTTTTTTTATAATTCATAACATTTTCATTAAAATTAGGCAAAGAAAACTTAGCCCGCTGGAAATGGTGCAAAAAGAAAACCAGCAGTTGATGTCAGCTTACAAAGCTCGGTTAGCTCGAACTGATAACGCAAGAGCTCAGACAAATTTAAATTTATCTCTACAGCGACGAATGGCTGAAAATATTCTCCTTGCGCAAGCAAAGCAAAAAGTATATCTTCAGCAAAGTCAGGAGAGACAAGAAAGATTATTGGAACAAGCTGCAAGGTAAGGGGGAAATGATTTTAATGATTAGTAACATTAAAATGAGGTAGCATACTAACTAGTTATTATTGTAAGAAACGATAACCAAATGAAAAAAGTTATATGTGGTGTTCATGCATTCACAGATGGCAATTATCTCTTTATAAAGAAACTGAATTAAAAAAAAAAAAGTTATCACTTTATAAAGGGAGGGGGCATTGTATTTTCATCAGGGAATATCTGGAAAAGACACAAAATCTTTACTTCATCCTGTAACATTTTAAATAATTTTTAAGATTTGAAAATGGTTAAGGAAACTACAGGAAATGTAGTCCAGTGATCGAAAAATGCTTCTTTCTAGAGTTGAAGAAAATTTTAGTTACGATGCTCTGAAATTGTCCAATTACTAAAGGCCTTATCACGTTAGTTAGTCTTATGCAATTCTCATATGTAGCAGGAAACTCAAGGCTGTCAAAATGCAAGCCATCAAATGCTCCACAGTTAACTGGAACTTAACAACAATTGGCAATTTAGGCTGGTAACAGCCAACAATGATGCTCTAAGAACGTTTTGAATCTGATGTTGAAAAGAGCAAATTTTCTTCTGAGGTAATTCTTCTTCTACTGCTGGATACTTTTAAACTGTTACTACTCTAGAAAGAAGCGTCTTTCTCATCATCTATGCAGTCTAGGTGTTGTGAATGATAACTTAGGATGCAGACAGATTGTGTGGAGGTGTATATGGTGTCACAAACCTTTAGGGTCAATTTTTACAAATAGTAAAGGACTGTAGACTGAGTATTTTTGAGATAGGGAACCATTGGTTGGAAATGCATATTTCAGGCCCCACCAGATCTTGAATGAGTAATACGTGCCGAGAATGTTTTTATAAGCTGCTTTCATTTTCATAGCAAACAACTGCCTCCCACATTGAAGTTTGATGGCCTGTTTCATCCGCGATGGTGTTCTCAATAGCCACAATAGCCATATTTTGTGTGACAACATTCCGCATGCATTTCTGGTCGCAAACTATTGGCCAATTTCACTTAGGCTACTTTGCAAGAGCTCTATGGTATGTAACATTACAGCAGGAACAACAACAACACCCCCCCCCCCCCTACATTGCATGTCCTATGCCATTTAAAAATTCTGGACACTAGTCACAGGGTCTTTAGTCCTCTTTTTGTGGGAAGCTAGATTGGCTTTCCTGCCAATAGAAGACGTATACAATGGAATCAATTATCGTTCGCAAAATATACTTGATACTCAAGATTTACTCAATTATTTCAGTAGCACTTCATGCGAGGCACTTATAGCCGGATCCAGCCTCCAGCTCACCTCGACGGCACAATTCCCCCGTTGGTTATTACCGTATTTACTCGATTCTAAGGCGCCTTCGAATGTAAGGCGCATGCTGATTTTTATGACTATTTTTGAAAAAAAAAATTATTTCTCGAATCTTAGGCGCACCAAAATCAACTTTATAACTTTATTCAAAAATCAAAATCAACATCTTTTAGTGTAATATGTACTTATATCGGCAAAAAAGTGCGCCTTAGAATCTAGTAAATATGGTAAATCCATTCCACCTTTGTTTCCGCCGCAGCTATGGAATGTCCACCGAGCCACTCTCAACTACGGAATCGCACCAATAACTTGTGTGAGAGTTGGAATTTTTTCTTTCAACAATTTGGTGGGGCATGCACATCCAACCATTTGGAAAGCCATTGAAAGTATCTACAAAGATTAGAGTTTGATAGAAACTTTTCTTATCATGGAATCTCGCGGAGAACCTCCACAGAAGCGAATTAAACGTACCACGAAGGAGCATCAGAAGACTCTCTGCCTAAATTATGTGCAAAAGAAGAAGACATTGCTAGAATTTTTAAATGGACATGCAATCAGACTAGATTAATTTGAAATTATTGTCCTACATTCTAATATTTATGCATTATTATTTAATTACTCTCTGAACACATGATTACTTCTCAAAATCGGCCATGGCCCTCAGTTCCGGGCAGCCAGATTGTCCCTGGTTATGGTGGCAACCAGCAAGACATGAAGGCAGAGGGTGCTAAAAATATCCGGTTCGGACCTGGCTACCACAAGACACTGACCCTGGCTACCTATAACGGACGTTCCCTTTCCTCAGAGAGTCGTCTGCAAAAACTAGAAGAAGAATTGGATAGGATCAACTGGGTTATCATTGGACTCTGCGAAATAAGAAGAAAAGGTGAAGATAAAATTGAGCTGAACAGTGGGCACATATTACCACAGAGGAACAACCGACCGAAGAGTTAGTGGTGTTGGATTCCTTATTCATAAGAAATGGAAGAATCAAATGATTGAGCTTGATAGTGCCTCCGACAGAATTGCAAGATTGGTCATCCAATTGCCGAGAAGATACAAGATACAGATCATACAGGCCTATGCGCCAACCACAAGCTACTCTGATGAAAAAGTCGATGACTTTTATGAGGAAGTTAGCAAGGTGAACCAAACAGGAAACTAATATCTTAAAGTCGTTATGGGCGACTTTAACGCCCATGTTGGAGAAAAAAAGAAAGAAAATTTTCTTGGTAGTCATGGTTATGGCACAAGAAATGAAAGAGGAAACAAACTGGTGGAATTTGCAGAGTACGAACAACTGTACGTCATGAATTCTTTTTTCAAGAAGAAACCCCAGCGTAAATGGACTTGGAAAAGCCCAAATGGAGCAACTAATAGATTACATTCTGGCAAATAGGAAGCACTTGATCCAAGACTGCACCGTTCTCAACAACTTCAACACAGGAAGCGACCACAGACTGGTAAGATGCAAGCTTGTTCTAAACACGAAAACAGAAAGACAAAAGCTTTTCAGGAACACAAAGAAGATCATCAACATTGCACGCCTGCAAGAATGCAGAAAGGAATTCCAGCTAGAACTGCGAAATTGCTTTGAAATCTTACAGAGCGGCATCCAGGAAGATGACATCACAGATACCGTAAATACTGTATTTAGCGCCGGACCTGAAATACCGGCCCACCTGCATTAAGGGCCTGGGGGTCCGCTGCATTTTTGCAAATAAGCGCCGGACCTTCAATAACCGCCCGGGCGCTTATTTAAGCTCATTTCGTGGATTTTTCTTCTCTTGCTGCTTTCTCAAGGGAATGTCTGCTCTCCCAAATGCCACTGTTAAACCGGAAATTAGATAACAGCATAATTGTCTTCTAATTTCTTGCTTGTAATTTTGGATTCAGTCAAGCAACATAGTTGATGAAAAATGAAAACTTCACGGTTATAGCATCAATTTTAATCTCGCAGCAGTAAAGTAGGCTGAAAACCATTCTGCGGAGGCTACAGCCAAACAGTTTAGCATTGATCCTAACGAGAATGGAAAACACAGCAGGATACTTTAGAAAAGATGAAGAAGGGCGAGAATTTTGCATAATAGTATCCATCACAGTTGTGCAGAATTTTATAAGCGCCGGACCTGTAATACCAGCCCGCCTGCATTAAGCGCCTGGGGGTCCGCTGAATTTTTGCAAATAAGCGCCCGGGCGCTTAATACAGTATTTACGGTATTAACAGGACACTAACTAAACACTTAAAAGAAGCAGCGGAAGTAGTAGCTGGAGAACAAGTTTCCAAACCACAGATGAAACTCGCAGAAGAAACGAGGAAATTAATGAAGAAACAAAGAGAAATGAAGACAAAAAGAGTAGATACAAGATCAGTAATAGAATATGCGGAGCTTTGCAAGACAGTACGGAAACACATCACAGAAGATGTTTGGAAGTTCAACTGCAATCTTATCAAAAAAGGCAGTTGAAGATAACAAGAGTTTGAAAACTGTGAAGAGAAAGCTCTGCATTGGAAGAAGAGGAATGTTTGCACTCGAGAGCAGATGGCACAATCACAAAGAATGGAAGTGAAATCATCGAAATTGTGGAGGACTTCTACAATAAACTTTACAAATGTGAAGATAAGGACATAAGAAGAGCAGACCAACTGAAAGGGAAAGATGAAGCGCCACCGGTTATGGAAGGCGAAGTTGACAAGGCTATTAAATCCATGAAGAAAGGAAAGTCCCCCGGAGAAGATGGAATTACAATTGACCTGATTAAGGAAGCAGGAGAAGAATTCAACAAGTTACTGGCAAGTTTTTTCACAAAATGCCTTGAGATGTCAGACGTACCAGATGATTGGAATAATGCAATGATGGTTCTATTTTTCAAAAAAGGAGACCGAGAAAATATCCAGAACTATCGCCCTATCAGTCTTTTGTCAGTTGTTTATAAGATCTTCAGTAAAGTCCTGACAAACAGACTTGATTCAGCACTAGACTCAGCACAACCAAGAGAACAAGCAGGCTTTCGAAGTGGATATAGCACGATCGACCACATTCAAGTTATTAGAGAACTTATCGAACGCCACAACGAATATGAAGTTCCACTTTGCTTTGCCTTCATCGACTTTGAGAAAGCTTTCGACTCGGTGTCCACACGTGCTGTAGTGAAAGCTCTGGAAAGAATGGGAATAGCCTGAAGCTATATTAGTATTCTTCAGAAGATATTTAGTAAAGCGACTGCTACCATTCGTTTGGATAAAGGAAAAGCAAGGATCAACCTTGAAAAAGGAATAAGACAAGGAGACATCATCTCACCAAAACTCTTCACAGCAGTTTTAGAGGAAGTCTTCAAGGAACTGAACTGGTCAAAAAAAGGACTTAAAATAAACGGTGAATCCATTAACCACCGTTTTGCCGATGACATCGTTCTCATCAGTAATAGTCCTTCTGAATTGGAGGAAATGTTACAAGAACTAGCAGAGGCTAGCCGGCGTATAGGACTGAAACTGAACACACAGAAGACAAATGTTATGTTCAGTGCATTTGCTCCCAAACAGAAGGTCATGGTAGGCAGCTATGTGGTTGAAGAAGTACAGAGCTACATTTACCTGGGACAAGAAATCACCGTGGATGGCAACATTCTGAATGAAGTTAACAGATGAATTAGAACAGCATGGAGTGCTTTTGGCAAGAATAACATTATCTTGAAGAGCAACATGCCACTTAGCTTGAAACGAAAAGTTTTCAACCAGTGTGTTTTACCAGCACTCACCTACGGAGCTGAAACATGGACTTTATCAAGGAGGACAACACAACAGCTGGATAAGAAGCCAAACGAAGGTGATTGACGTCATCGAACGGATCAGACGTTCTAAATGGCAATGGGCTGGTCACATTGCTAGAAGACAAGACATGAGATGGACTACAGTCATTCTGGATTGGTACCCTCGAGACTTTAAATGCCCAAGAGGACGACCCCATGCAAGGTGGCTCGACGAAATAAGGAAGGTGGCTGGTGTCAACTGAAAATCCAAAGCTTCAAACAGAGAAGAATGGAAGCGTTTAGAGAAGACCTTCATCCAGCAGTGGATTGCAAAGGGTTGACCGTGATGATGATGATGATTTAATTTTTACTTACAGCTTTTTGCAATTGGTAAAATGTAGTTTGCAATTGGTAAAATGAAGTTTACATTTGGTAAAATGTAGTTTACAAATGAAAAAATGTAGTTATCAAATGAAAAAATAATCTTTTCATTAACTTGGAATGAAAAAATTATTTTTTCAATTGATAACTACATTTTTTCATTTGAAAACTACATTTTACCAATTGCAAAAAGCTGTAATAAAAATTTAATTTCTTGTATGTGATCAGTTTTGTGCAGTGCTTTTATAGAGTTACTGTAAACCGGGATTAGTTTGCACACACACATGTAGCTTTGCACAAGATTAACGCAAACATTTGCTGCTTTTATTTTGTGTTGAATGATTTTGGTTTACAACAAGATTGCATTAAAGTGTAAATACTGCACAAAGCCATTCAACACAAAATGAGTTCTTTGAGAGCAGCAAATGTTTGTGTTCTCTTGTGCAAAGTTACTCTGGTCTACAGTTTTAATTATTTTTTGAAAATGAAGGATAACTGAAGTTATAGAACGAGCAGTTTTGAGTAAATGTCCACCCCCGCGGTAAAACTATGGGGGCAAATGTCCGGGTCCTGCTTTGTTTATTGTACAAATGATCATCTTTTATTTAACTACTATTTAGATAAATAAAAGAAAAATTTTTGATTTCACCTTGAAGGCCTTTATTTACTATAATATTCTGAGTCAATGTTGTAATTAAGCTCCCATTACATGTGCTTTTTTATTAGGATCACAGTTGAAATAACCATAATTTTTAGGGGAATGTTCAATATACCTTGTTCTTTCAACAACAATCTTGACATAAGCAATAACAAGCATTTCATCAATGATGACTAATTGCCTGAAAGTGGTTATCGTTATTTGCGACTTCTTGTAAAATAGGGGACATGATCAACAAGGTGAAGAGTTCTTACATATTTTATAAATGTATTAATGATGAAAAAACATTGATCTGGCATGAAAAATTTCGTCAAATAACTTTGTGTGTCTTTTCTAAACTTCAGAGTACTATCTGATTGCTTAAGCAATATACAGATTGACCTTAGAGGGTTTATATAAGGCTATCAGTATATTGAGTCATGTAGTCTACAGATTTCTCAAAAGTAAAGATATCACTTGGATGATTAGCTTGTGATTATGCTGAGGAATGCTAAGGTCATTGCCTTTTTCTCCAGGGAATTTAACAGATTCATTGAATGTAGAAGTTGAATGGATTTAATTGCCTGGGTAGTTTCAATAAAGATTAACTTGGTGGTACATTAATCTTAAAATTCTGGGAAGAAGGGTGGTCACTAATCTTAGAGTTTTCAGTGATAGCAATTTATATCAAATTACTAACATTGCAATTCCCCCTTGTTTCCATCACACAAAAAATTTGCATAATTCACTACTTCCACCCTCCCTACCTCCCAACAATAGAATAACTCATGCCCTTAAAGTGGAAGCTCATTTGCAACAACCAACCATTTCATGTGTGCCATTGGAGTGCTTAATAATATACATTGAATAATATGCATAGCTATCCATATACAAAGCAGCATTTTATTCTTTGTTTTTTTACACCCATGTTACAAATGAATTTTTTAAAGTAAGTTTGTTTGTTTTTGTTTATTTATTTATTTATTTATTACTTGATTAATGGTTAAATTCTTGTTAAAAAAGAAACATAAAATAAATAATAAACATTCATCAGTGAGAGAAGGGTTCATAATACTGTTTCTATCAACCAAATTGGTAGTTAATAAACATTCATAGAGTGAATTGCAGAATTGACTGTTTTGTCATAAAACTATGTTTTTCATTTCTTGAAAAACATTGTTTATAAATGGGTTTTTATATATATCTGTTTGTTATTTATATAGAAAAATACAGAAATTATCTTGTACGGAATCGGAGGAGGACGAAGGAAATAAACAATTACTTGCTCAAATTTTTGAATATGAGCAAGATGAAGTAAGACATTAGAGAATATGTAATAATAAAAATAAACAAAAAAAACCCCAAAACTTAAGGTTATTAGTGGTGTCTAAAATGTTACTTCTGGCACGCTTCTTGTAGGAGATGATTTTTTTCCCAAAAACTCCCAAAAATGTCTAAAACCATATCAAGTTACCTCAAAAAATCAGCAAAAATCATGATTTTTAAAGCTCCCAATAATCACCCAAAATTTCTGGCACACCTCAATTTGGCAGATGCATTTTCAGACAAAAAACATGAGAAAATCATATAAAACAAGTGTAGAAAAAAAAATATTTCAAAAAACAACGCTTATGTCAAAATTAGGTACACATAGTGCCATCTCTTGAGCAAACAAACAAACATAAGCCAATTCTATTTCATATTAATTCCCTTCCCCCTTTAGATTTTTTGAAAAATATTTTTAGATTCATGCATTGTCACCGACCTTATGTATGTGTACAAAATTTCAGCAAGATCGGACTAGCGGAAGGGGTTGAAATATTGATCACAAGATTTCGTCCACCAAACATGACCCAAATGGCGAAAGTTATATAAGCATTGTAAAAAAACACCCAAAACGCCTCAAAAACAGCAAAATAGTCCAAATTTTTAAATTTCCCCAAAAGCACCCAAAATTACTGGTGCACCTGAATTTGGGAGACGATTTTTTCCCAAAAATTCCCAATGTGCGGTGTTAAATGGGATGAAAGCGGGTAGTGTAAAGCCAAGCGACTTATCCCTAACGAGGCCTTTTCTCGCAGGGCAGTAAGGGTTGATGCGGAAGAAAGATATTTGTTAGAGAAGTGGAGCAGTATACATCAATACGACGTGGAGTGGGTACATCAAGAAGATGTGTTAAAGAATACTTTCTTGCAAGTGGGGTACATCAAGAAGAGGTATGAACACTGTGCAAATAAGTGCAATGGTAAGCAGTTTTACTTGCGACTTTATTGCATAAAAAAAGAACAACTAAAAATAGCAATATAAACTTACTCTAAGGCAACAAGGCACGAGAGATAAGCAGTGGGCCATACAAGGTAACAATGCCCAAAGCAAGAGCTTGTGGCATCAACATTCTCCCCCGGCTTGAAAGGGTTGGCTTTCACAACTCTTGAATAAATGCATTAAGATAATGACAATGTGCATAAATCTATGCAACAATAAAAAAGTTTGCTCTGAAGAGCAGAAAACTCACATTGGAAAGCAAACAGAATAACTTATTGTTACACGCGGGAAAGCTAAGCGAAAAAAAACAAAAACAAAGCAGAATAGATTACTGCTCTGTGCGGAAAAACAAAAAAACGAGTTGCCTCAATTTTTATTGCAGTCTGTAACATTAAATATTTGATTGCTACAGTTGCGAGCGACGAAAGACAAGCTTCAAGCATTGAAGACTTTGGAACTGCAACCTCGAAAGAAGACGATTGCAGTTGTAAACAAGAAAAACATCAAAGTATGATGCTTGGGATATTACAATTTCGAAGAACGACCACTGCAGTTACGAGGAGAAAGAAGCAGACATGGAGATGCCAATGACTGCGCAAGACTGCAACCTAAAAGGTTTCAGCTGTGAATTAGCGAAAGAAGCAGACATCAAAGTATAATGACTGCAAAAGACTGCAATTTCAGAATATGAAGATTGCAGTAGCGAGCGAGCGAATGTAGACATTGACGTAAGATGACTGCAAGACTGCAAACTCAAATAAGGAATGCAGTTGCGAATAAGAGAAAGCGGACATCGAGGCACGATGACTGCGCGAGGCTACAATTTCTGAAAATGAAGATTGTAGTAGCGAGCGAGTGAATGCAGACATCAAAGTATGATGATATAACAAATCAGATACAAGTTAGTGATGTAACAAATAAGATACAAGTATAAGATAGCGTTTGATCATAAACTGAATTGAATAACTTCTCACTATGGTTACAACAAATAAGAATAAGCAGTATGTTTGAATTGAAAGTAAGTAAATTTTCATCTGCTCTTCTCTTAAGAGAAGAAACTTCAATGCAATTCACGTCGTTGACATTAAATGCTAACTGCATTAGAATTAACAAGAATATAAGAAACAATAGCCATTTGCTGTTTAGCTTAACAATCCACAAAAGCATAAGACCCAATATCTGAATGAGTGTCAAATTCTTCGATGAATTCTCCTCATCCATCTGGTAAGTTTGCGGGATTTGTTGGAAATACTGCAATAAAGGTAACTGCAATGAATCTTCATATTGGTTTGTTGCAGTTGTTGTTGGGGGAAGCTTTGTAGCGACACCTTTTGTGGGAGATTAATTTTCTTCCAAAAACGCCCAAAATCATACCTCAGCCACTGAAAAACACACAAAAACAATAAAAAACCAATCTCCCAAGTTTAACCCGTTTAACAAAAATGAGAAAATTAATAAAGTCAAGGAAAAAACACCTAAATCCTTATCAGAACCCTTAATTTAAACAATTTTTCCAAATCTCCCAATTTGATCTGTCCTAGAAATTGCACAAGTTTTCTCATAAAAACAATCATTTTCAAGCCCGGTCATACCAAAAATCGACATCAAATTCACAGAAAATTAAAAAATCTCAAAATCTCCCAAAATCAGCCAGCTTTCAATTTTTTAAAGTTTCAAAAAATTGACCAAAGTACATCAAGAACACAACAAAACCATAGAAAAACTTGATTTTTCAAAACCTCCAAAATTTCTAGGACATCTATTTTCGGGAGATGAATTTTCATTAAAAAAATGATTTTTTCAGACTAGTCTCCTCAAAAACGTTTACCATGACACAACAAAAATCATTCTTCCCTCTTAAAATTAATAAGCATTATACTTCTAGACCACTTCAGTAGTCAATTGAATTTTTACAGCCCCGGAGAGGCTATTTTCTGGGTTATTATAACCAAAAACGTTAAAAAAATACACATTCCCCGCCATCCCATAACAAACTGATTCATTTTCACCAAAAATTAGAAAAGGCCATTTTCAGCGTAAAGCCATCAAGAGTTTTAACTCGTGCAAAGCAGATGTCTTTGACCTGAAGACGCAGTCTAAGCCTGCTCCGCTGGCACAGAATCAAAGATTCACCTATCTCCCAATTTGATCTGCTCTAGAAATCAGATGTATTTTTCATATCTTTTTTTATATTAAAGACATTTTTAGAGAATATCATATAAGTTCACATTTATTTTTTAAATGCTTTAAAATCCTTGAAAACTGCTCTTTGAGCCGAAGGCGATTTCTAGGCCATTTCAAATGTTCAGTTCAAAAAGCAGCTAAAAATTTAACAAAGCAAATTGAATTACACACTGCTTCATCTGCTAGAGATGTATTTTCAAAAAAAACCCCACTGCAACAACTACAACACCTCAAAGTTGGGAAAGTCTAAGCCAACTTCACAAGGCTAAACGGAATGTACTTGCTGCTTGCTTGAAGCAAATTCCTATACTTACTTACTTACTTACTTTTCAAACCCGCTTATCCGTTAGGGTCGCGGGGGCAGCAGCCCTATGGAGGATCTCCAGCGATCGCGATCTTCCGCCATCAGGCGCATGTCCTCCCTGGTAATATCCAAGCGACTCGAACCCAGATTCTCCATGTAGTCTAGCCACCTGGTTCTAGGCCGACCCCTTGGTCTCTTACCCACCGGCTTGGAAAATAACAACTGCCTAGGAAGACTAGTTTGCGGCATCCGTATCACGTGGCCATACCAGCGCAACTGAGATCTCTCAATGCGGAGAAGTAGCGGCTCAACACCTAAAGATTCCCTTATTGTGCTGCTGTACACTCTATCTAGCAGGGTAACACCTGCCACACCTCTCAGGAATCTCATTTCGGCCGCTTGTACCCGCGATCGCACTCTTTCGGTCATTACCCAAGCCTCATGACCATAGGTGAGAATGGGGACAAAGATAGATTTGAAGACGGAGAGCTTGGCTTTGTTACCCAGCTCTCGTTTCGTTACCACGGATCGCCACAGTTCACGTCTGACACAGCTTGCTGCACCGATCCGAGCATCCAATTCTTTCTCCTGCCGTCCATCACTCGTGAATGCAATCCCGAGATACTTGAACTTCTCCACCTGTCTCAATGAGGCTCCCCTAACATGGAGAGCGCACTGAGCAGGCTGTCTTGAAAGAACCAGAACTTCGGTTTTAGCCACACTGATCTTCATCCCAGCTTCTTCACATTTGGCTGCAAACCGGTCTAGTGCATGCTGAAGGTTCGTGCGAGAAGACCCAAGCAGGACAAGGTCGTCCGCAAAGAGCAACCTCTCCACCAGGCAGTCGCCCACACAAACACGCTCATCGCCTCGGCTGCCCCTGTCTATCCAGTCCATAAAGATAATGAACAAGATGGGCGACAGTACGCACCCTTGGCGGAGTCCAACACCCACGGTGAACGGTCTTGACTTAATGCCATTTATCCGGACACACATCTCAGAGCTTTCGTACAGAGACATGATAGCAACCAGTAATTGCCCATCCACTCCATACTCTTGCAACACTTGCCAGAGCTTCTCCCGAGGAACTCTGTCATATGCTTTTTCGAGGTCCACAAAGCAAGCGTAGACCTCTTTTGCATACTCCCAGGATTTCTCAAAGATTTGCCTTAGAGCAAAGATGTGATCCGTCGTGCTTCGGCCAGGTCGGAAACCACACTGCTCCCCCGACAGTTTGGAGTCGACTATTTCCCGACTTCTCTTCTCCAGACACTTAGCGTACACTTTCCCAGGAATGCTGAGCAAAGAGATGCCTCGATAGTTGTTGCAATCTCTCTGATCTCCCTTTTTGAAGATAGGGATCACAATTCCTGTCTGCCATTGCTTAGGGGCCTGTCCAGATATCCAAGCAACCTGACACACTCGAGTCAGCCACAGGATACCATCCTGATTTAAGGCCTTTAACATCTCGGACCGGATTTCATCATCACCTGCAGCTTTGTCAGTCTTCAGGGACTTAATTGCCCATCTGACTTCTGTTTCAGTGATACTACCGTGACTATTCTCCGCTCCAAGGTGCACCTCGTATGCCTCAGTTGTTGTTGTCACCGGATTAAGAAGAGATGCAAAGTATTCCTACCACCTATGCAATACGCTCTCCTCCGTTTTCAGAAGCCTCCCATCTGAACTCTTAATAGTTTGTGATGAAAGAGACTTCTTTCCACGGAGGCGGCGCACGGTCTGCCAGAACACCTTGTTTGCCGAACCATAGTCTGCCTCCAATTTCTCCCCGAACTTCTCCCAGGCCTTGGCTTTAGCTGTTGATACTGTCTTTGCTGCTGCTTTTCGCGCCTCAGTGTACCGCACTCGACTCGAAGTTGACTTATTTGCAAGCCATAGCAAATAAGCTTCCTTCTTTGCCTTGACAGCTTCTTGGACTTCACCGTTCCACCATGCAGTCCTTTTCTCACCGCCCTGCGCCACACTCAGCCGCTTACGACCACAGCACAAAGCAGCCGAAGTAATCACAGCAGTTTTAAACAACTGCCACTCCTCTTCAACAGTACCACGATCACTGGGTAGTTCTTTGAAACTTGAAGATATGCTATCTGCAAAGGTCTTCCTCACAGCTCTATCCTCCAGTGCCTCCCATTTGATGCGCCAAGTTTGTCTGAACCTAGTATTTCGCTTGGTTGGCATGGATTCAGAGAACCGCAAAGTGCAGACAACAAGGTGGTGATCAGTTGATAGTTCTGCCCCTCTTCTCACACGAGTATCCAACACTGATCGGAATAAGTCAGCTGAAACAATTACAAAATCAATCAGTGACTTCTGGTCCATTGCATCCCTGTACCAGGTATACTTATGGACATCCCTGTGCTGGAAGAAGGTGTTTGTGATGGAAAGTCCATTGTTGCAACAGAGATCCAACAAGCACCTCCCATTCGCATTTAAATCGGGGTCACCATTCCTCCCAATCACGCCCCTCCACGTTTGGTCATCAGCTCCTACGTGTGCATTGAAGTCGCCCATCAGGATGACAGAATCTGCACTCCCTCTCCTGCTAAGAGCAGCATCAACTTCATCTAGAAAAAGTGGGTACTCTGTGACTGCATTCGGAGCATATGCAACGAATAGAGAGAGAGACCGTTTCCCTATCTGAAGCCTCAGGAGACACAGTCTTCCACCTAAGGGGGTCCAATCTGCAACATAATCTGCCAGCCGGGGACTTGTGAGTATCCCCACTCCCGCCTGGGCAGTCATGTTAGGGTTGACACCAGAGTAGAAAAGCTTCCACCCTCCTTCTAAGTCCACAGTTCCAGAACCCGGACGTTTCGTAGAGGTAATACCTACGATATCCAGTCGATACCGTTTGGCTTCCTCCACTAACTCTGATTCCTTTCCTGCAAATTCCTATATATCTTTTTAATTATCCCCTCTATGTAAACTTAATCTGAGCTAGTGTAACCTTTTGCCTCTGTGGTCTTGTCATATTACACCACGACCTGCTTCATATGTTGGTCAGCCAATGTGGCCTATCCCTATCGATTGATACCTCCTACTCTTCACTTTATATTACTTCAATTAAAGAGAATCAACACTAATAAGTTATCAAATAATTAATTTAATGCTAGCTCAAATTCACTTATTCATTTCACCAATCAAAGGCAAATGATTGGGTTCTTTAAAGAAGTGGCAGTATGTGTTTTATCTATTTCAATAAGTCAGGCAAATTTGAGACCAAAACAAACAAAGTCAAATTTTACCAAAGAGATACAAAAGTTAATTTAAATCTTAACCTAAGGGAAAAAAAAAGATAGATCTTAACGTAAAAGAAGAAAGTTACTTAACCCGGCGTCACTCGCGCGAGCGGTGTTTACACCGCACATTTTGATTTTTTTGATTTAGCTCATCATACAGTGGCACTACCTTGTGATGACTTCCATGTATTCCAAGTACAACTTATTGGCAACAGCTAGCACCAATAAAAAATGTTAAAATTAAAAATTAAAAAAGTTAAACTTAACAAATTAGAATGCAGAAATTAAAAAAAAAAGCTACGATTTTGGCATAAATTTATAAAAGTATAATAAAAATCATTTTGTTATTTTACTCACTGAGTTCTTTTTTATCAAATAAAATCACTTTTAAAAAGTGCGGTGTAAACACCGCAGCGCGGGTAGTGCTGTTATAAAATTTGGCGCGAGTGACGCCGGGCTACATCTAAGATTATAATAAGAATTATCAATTCAGAACTTATCTATTAATAAGTATTCTAGTTCTTTCCACCTCACTGAGAATAATCAGATCAATTAAAGTTCTTCTCTATAATAGTCCACTCAGAATTCCTATCACTCAATAATCTGACTTTGTCTACTCATGAATATATAACATGAACAATTTCAAAACTTCACTCTACTTACAGTTTTATGTCGCACCACAATACCCACAAATTGTAATCTCTTGTATTCCACTTTCAGACTCTGAATGCACAAAATATTTTTAACGGGCCATAATATTTTCACTTATCACTGACTTTTTAAATCACCACACACACTCGAAGCACAAAATATATATATTTGGAGAAACCGGATCAATTGATGAATGAGTCCAATGATTGGCTCAAACTGTCACCATCAAATTCTACAGATGACTTTGTATAAAGTTGTCTTCACCTTCTCTTCTGATGGATGTTATGCATCAAACCACGTTGATCATTCGCAATGTACTGTCTTCAAGAATCCGCCAACCTCTGATGAATATAGGCACCGCATCAACAATGACAATTTATGCTCTCAAGTTGTTCCTCATCATCACAATCTCCATGTAATGCTTAATGTCTCCATGTATATTCTCGTAGTCTCCATGCTTTACTTAATGTCCCTGTGTGTAGTGGGCTGAGTGAGGTGCCCAACGACACCTGTCGCGCCCCCCCCCCTCCCTCGGTGATCCTCTTACTCTACATGCCAATTTCTAGCGGGACCTTCCATAAGCATCTTCGGGATGAGACCCCACTTGTATACTTTAAAGGAGAAGCCATCCGATAAGCTCAGCCGACTGTGGAGGTTTCACAGCCGCCGTCGGAAAGCTTCCGACTGAGAACGGAGCGCACGCAGCCTCCCATTCTACAGCTCCCTGGCAGTCTCATGACCTCATCATCCCATGTTCCCGTTTAAATAGAAACCCCGTTTCCGGTCTCCTCACTTCACACTAACTCAATATGCATTTATCATATTATCTTCATCAGTTTAATATTTTCATAAAACTCATCTCAGAAACTATCTTCATCTGAATTCAATACTGCTATGTGCCAAATAATTCAAAGAAGAAACTTCATGTAACTTGACACAAAACTTAACTAGTTTCATACAGTTATAGAACCTTCCCTCCAGTTAGCTCACATCTATCGACCAAAGATTTTATCCCTTTTTAGAATTATCAATTTACTCAACAATGCTAATTCCCATTTCAAAAATTCTCATAAACTCACATTCCCAATAATACTTCACATAATAGTCATTACCAAGTCTTTTCTTAAGCTGACATTAATTATAAGAAAATTATAAAATCAATGATGAGAAAAACATGGTAAATGAAAAAGAAATTGCTAATAATATTTCCCACAGTTAATTACCATTTTGTTAATCCTGACTTGCAGATTTAGCCATTTCTTGAGAGGAACCAACATTTGCTTGACACTTCAATATGACTTTTAAGTTTTAATGGGTTAGTAAATATATTAAAAGAAATTTAAATTCGGCGTCAGCGTCAAAAGCTATATGTATGACATCAGATTTTAATCACACTGTACTCAATATGCGATGTTGCAACTTTACGAGCTATCATTGGGATTTTTACTATAGCTTTTAAAAAGTTACTCGAAACCCTTACGTAGACGCACTATCATGAGACACAAGCAAACTTTGTTTACTTTACATGAAACCATTATGCAATGGTACTAAGAAACATTGCTGCAATAATCTTCTAACAAAATGTGCTACATGGGACTGCAGAGAAAAAAAATCACTTTTAACTTTAATTTTATTAGAAAAGAGCATTTGTTTAGAAAATGAATCCAAAACATTAGTGTCTTTAGTGCCAGAGGGTTAATTTTAGTCTTCACAACTTTCACATGTTGCCAGAGTCATCAGAGCCCCTACAAAAATAAAATAATATCTCAGCAAAGGCTATAATTTGAGAGGGCAATATTGTTAGGGCTTATATTTCTATATACAATTTAGGATCCTTATCATGCATATTGCTTATAAACACAGCGGGTGCAAGTATGGTCTAGCGACCACGGAGACTGGTCCAGTGGCCCAGTCCTAATTTGTGGTCAGTTTACTTTGTCACCCTATAGTGTTAACATTGTTACTTACAGGGTCGGGACACATTAAATGACCACCTCTCCTCGAACATGTTGGAACGTCCCATGGTATACAGATGAGAAATCATCGCATATCATTAAAAGCTGACAACAGCAGACATGTAGTAGCATCTGTTAACACAGCAATTGTTGCAGTCATGGGCAGAGCAAGTGACCTGTCGGACCTCCAAAAGGGGACGATCATTGGCGATCGGGCCAAGGGGGCAGCATTTCAGAAACGGCCACCTTTGTGTTTTTTTGTTTTTTTTATATGATTTCTCATGTTTTTTTGTCTGAAAATGCATCTCCCAAATTGAGGTGTGCCAGAAATTTTGGGTGATTTTTGGGAGATTTAAAAGTTTTGAAATATTTCTTGTTCTCAATGTGTTTTTATGTGATTTTGAAAGTTTTTTTTTGTCTGAAAATTCATCTCCCAAATTAAGGTGTGCCAGAAATTTTGGTGGATTTTTTGGGACATTGAAAAATTTGGAATATATTTTCGTTTTTGAGGTGTTTTGGGTGTTTTTTTAAGGTTAATTTTCATGTTTTTGGTCTGAAAATGCATCTCCCAAATTGAGGTGTACCAGAAATATTGGGTGATTTTTGGGAGCTTTTAAAAATCTTGATTTTTTTTTTTTTTTTTTTTTTTCCTTGTTTTTGAGCGTGTTTTTATGTGATTTTTTTCTGATTTTTTGAGGTAACTTGATATCATTTTAGACATTTTTGGGAGTTTTGGGGAAAAAATCATCTCCCACAAAATGTGTGCCAGAAATAACCTTTTGGACACTACTGCTATTAATTATAATATTTTTTTCAGGTTAATAAACATTAAGAAATTTTTCCCCATTTTTATTTTTAGAAATGGCCTCTTCGCTTAAAAGAAAGCTTGAGTGCCAATCCCAAAGACTATTCATTAATTGATAATATTGTGAAGCAGACTTTGAAGTAAGTTTTTTTTTGTTTTGTTTTTATTAGTTATATCTTAATTTTTTAATGCATGCCTGTATATTAAATCTGCCCACAGTAATTATTATTTCGACTTTATTGTAAATTTCATTTTTTATAAGCATAGACTGGATTTTGGCTGACCTGTACCTTAGTAATTCAGATTTAACAGGATAATTGCAAGCCCCCAGATTTTGTATTCACCATATAGTTCCATGTTGCATAACTTGCTCCTGCCAGTTAACACGTTTCTTGTTTTAAGCAGAAAGTTGCTGATTGAGAAATATGGCACCCATTTTCCCAGTTTCCATGTCCTGTTCAATTGTTTTCTAACCTATGTGAACAAAAATTCACCTGAGCTCTAAAAATATTTATGAAATCGATTTTAAAACTCATGAGTCAAAAGATATGAGGGGCATACTGGAAGTAACGAGTAATGTTGTATTCTGTATATCACAATTATTAACCTTTTTTTTTTTTTTTTTTAATGTTGCTCATTAATTTCAGTATGCCCTTCGTATCTTGAAATTTTGAAAAAAAAAAAAAAAATTGTTTATAAGTTTGCAAGTATGTGACCAATTGTGCAACTGTCTCCTCCAAAATGACAAACAGCAGACCAGATGAAATTAATACACCCTTAGAGGGTTCCTTAAACTGCCTTAAGGTATTTTTATGACAATTGATTTAGTCTTTTAAGAGCTATTATTTTATTTTTCTAAAAATAAGGAAATGGCTGAAGCATTCATACCAGCTCATAAAATTCAATGCATTTGACATGTACAGATTATTCTCATTTAGATGAATTATTTTTGTAACTTGTTTGGCTCTAATGAGCCATTTTGGAATTTTAATCTCCCCCACCCCACTCCCAACTGAAAAATTATTTACATGATTCACATACAGTCGAACCTCATTAATACATACTTCAAGGGACTGATCCAAAAATACACCTTATGTGGGTCTGAAATACGATTCACTGAAAACCCAAGAGGATTGTGTTATAAAATAAGCATGAGACTATTGCATGTTACATACAGGGTGGCCTATAAATAAGTTCAGGGTTTGACAACCAATAACTCTGTTGTAGAACACAATTTATTTCATCTAGGAAGTGGTATACACAGTAGTGTGCTGGCAAATGTTTAACAACCGGCTCCACGACTACTCGATTGGAACCGGAAGTTGTTACTGAAATATTTCAGGCCAGAACCGGAAGTTGTTACCGGATATCAAAATTGAGATTTCAAATCTGCAATAATTTTTGAGATTTTTTGCAGATTTGTAAGATTTGTGGGACGGTGTACGAGATTTTTCTGTATGACTGACACCTTGATTGTCTCTCAGTTGCAGTGTTACATTATGCGATGGAATTTTTTGACTAAAATCTCGGGATTTTTTTTTTCTCCTAACAATATACAGGGTGTATCTGAACGGTCTGTACAAACTTGGAGGGGAGGTAGTATGGGTGATTCTAAGCAAAAGGTTCATATGAACATGGGTCCGAATTTGAACACTGAGATATGAACAGAAATAAAATGCCGCCACCAAGATCAAAAAGTTAATAACTCAAGTTCTGTAGCATCTAGAATGACGAGTTTTGGTAAAACAACAGGGTACATAAAACTGTGTGTACCGTTAAAAATTGATAAAATTCTAACCAGTAGTTTCAGCGTTACGCGTTCAACATTGTAACCCGTGCTCACATGCGAGTACTAACCAGCACTTGTTACGATTTTGACTGTGTAACTCGGAAACTATTCACTGGAATTCGATCAAATTTTAACGGTCCCTATTCGGTTTTATGTACCCTGTTGTTTTACCAAAATCCATCTGGCTCCAGCACACCACTGGGTATACACCATCAAAGGATACAAAAATGTTTCTCTGCACGCTTTTCCAGTGCAATATCAATCTATGCTCCATCGAGACCAATTATTGCTTGGAGGTGCAAAGCCACGTTTGCACACGCCTTGAAACAGAACTCAGTAGGAATTGTGATAATTCTTGGGTTATCAGTTCCTTGATGCTGTGAATGGGATGAACGTAGACTTTCTTTTTTGAGATAGCCCCACAAGAAAAAATCGGGAGGCATCGGGTCTGGGGACTGGGCCAGCCACTCGATGGGACCATGGCATCCAATCTACCTTTCAGGGAAAGTTTCATTCAGAGATGCACGGAACTTTAATGCTCTGTGGCAGTTATGGAAATAATGAGCTATTCTCCTCACTTTACTGATTCCATATACCATACTTTGCTCCATTCAAAAGTTGTAGGCTGTCAAAAACCTGAACTTATTTATGGGCCACCTTATAGAATCTTCATGCATTTATTTATTTATTTATTTATTTTGAGGGGAAAAAAATTCTGTATCGAAGTCTATCTACATGAACTTATATTGTTAGAAATTACATTCCTATGCTAATGTACTCTAAATACTGATGGGTGTATAGGGTTGTGAATGTTGGGAATTCTGATCAATGCACAAGTTTATACAAATATTGAGAAGCAACCAGAATTAGCAGTTATATGTGCTCCGTTGTTTGTGTATTAATGGAATTATTTCATATGTGCTTTGATAACTGCATGACTAATGAAAAAAGGTTTTTTAATTTATTTTAATTTAATTTTTTAATAAACACAGTGTCTCACCTAAAGTGAACCAATAGCCGGGGGGGATTATCAGTGAAAATGTTATCCTCTTGTATAATGCGGCTCCCATTTTGACTCGTCACGAGAAATAAAATATGCAAAAAATATAAAGAAAAAACCTCTGTCAGATCAAGGCAGTTTTGAAGTTGCCATCTTAAGTTATTTTCATGTTAGCTTTCGGTGAAGAGAAATTCAAATAAAAAGTAAATTAATGTATTGTATAAAAAACTGGACATTGTATATATGATTAATGTACACAGGGTGAATCTGAAAAAGTGGGCAAAACTTTACGAGGTGATAGAACGCATCTGCGCAAGCAATTTCGTCATAGAAAGTATTGGCAGAACGCAAGCAGTGAGAAATTAAAAGGTAGTTTTCCACTGTCACAAGAACGAGAGAAGATACTTCAGAAAATATTTTATTAACAGGAAAGTCATTGATGTCATTCAGCATATCAGCCATTCTCTCAGCAGTCCACAGTAGAAAGGACGTTGGGTGCGAGGACCAACCCTTTTATACCATTTACAACGCCACCTACTAGCTCGCCGCTTGCGTTCCACCCATACTTTCTATAACAAAATTGCTCGTTGAGATGCATTCTATCACCCCTTAAAGTTTTGCCCACTTTTTCAGATTCACCCTGTGTTTATTAATCATATATACAATGTCCAGTTTTTTATACAATACATTAATTTACTTTTTATTTGAATTTCTCTTCTCCAAAAGCTAACATGAAAATAACTTATTAAGATGGCAACTTCAAAACTGCCTTGATCTGAGTTTTTTCCTTTATATTTTTGCATATTTTATTTCTCGTGACGAGTCAAAATGGGAGCTGCATTATACAAGAGGATAACATTTTTACTGATTTTTGGGCCAAAAAAGTGAAATTGCATTATATAGGGAATTTACAGTACTTAGAGGGTATCCTATTCTTCCATGTCAGTGAAAGAAAAGTCAATAAATTTGACATGAATAAATTGTGTAAATAAAATTTTGGCAAAATGACCCTAGTTAGCATACTTTGACATAGTTAAATGACATGAAGTTGGCATACCCTAGTTAGATACTTTGACTAACGATCAGAATGCTTATGTTCACTTGATGGATTGTTCATATAACAAAGCAGATTTTTGATATTTACTGTGTATACAGGGTGTCCATAATTAAAGGGCCCTATTGCAAAGCTGCCTACAGACGAAACCAGTCATCAGAAAAATCTTGAAATTTTGTGGAGGACGTAACGAAGGGGTGGGAATTTGTTTCAGCGAAAGAAAAAAAAAAATAGTTACGAATTTCACCATCAGAGGGCGTTTTAATAACTAATTACACATTTAGCCATATGTGTACAATAGTTTTAGCCAACATGTAAAACTCAACAAATTACAACATAACATGTTCCACATGATGGCCGTCATTTTCAGATACCATCAGATGCCGAAGTGTGTGTAGCGAAATATTGCGCATGTAGTGTGAAATGCTATCTTTAAGATCAGGTAAAGTTCTTGGATTGTCACAACTTACCAAATGTTTCAAATGTCCCCAAAGGCAAAAGTCTGTGTGACGGCATGTAAATTTACACTTCAATGAAACAAATCCGCATCCCTTCATTAAGTCTTCCACAAAATTTCACACTTTTCTGATGACTGGTTTTGCCTGTAGGCAGCTTTGCAATAGGGTCCTTTAATTATGTACTCCATGTATTACAAGGAGCAATCAAAAAGTAATGCACCACAATTTATTTCTATGATGCAAACAATGCTACGTGGCTGAAATTTTGAGGAGTTCTAGTTTGCACCTTCCACCTCTGTTGCGTGAAGTTGCAAGCTCTGCTGTCAGGTGGCAGCGTGATTGTGAGTTTAAAAAATGGTGGATATTAGTGATGTACTTTACAAGCTTCACCTTGTTACATCATCTACCCTATATCAATAACTGACGGAGGGTTGGCATCATTGGACTTCCATATGTTTGGCCCTTTAAAAAAATGCACTCCGTGGGAACCAGTTTCAGTCAAACGATGATGTTGTGTGTGCTATGAAAAAATTATTGCATGAGCAAAACCAAAAATGGTACAAGGGGACTGCACACCGTTTCATAAAGGATGAGGCTGGCATAAAGCCACAGAAACAGTTCCATACCTTAAGGTGAATTACTTTTTGAATGCTGCTTTAGATTTTAGAGATAGAGATTGGAAATTATAATGTCATTAATTATCATTAGCTTTTGTTTAAAAAAAAAATTCTTTAAGGTAAGTTTGTTGCTAAATGAAAAGAAATTCTAAAATTATTGAATTCTCCATTTTGGTTTCTAGGGTCCCAAGTCATCCACTATGTCAGATGAAGTTAAAATTACAATATCATATCTACGATGCACTCTCCGCCTTGCTAAATCCATCTCGTCACTCTTCATTAAAACATGATGTATCTAGTGAAAGAAAAGGCATTCAAGAAACTGTAATAGATGAGAAGCAGTCAAAATGCACAATTAATGAAAAGGTAGACGATCCTAATTTTGATCCAATTGGTTTTCCAGTCCCTTTAAATTCTGCCAATAATACAATTGAAAGTGAATGCTTTTCTTGCAACGAAAGGATTGTCAGAGAAGAAATACAAAGTGACATTTTATGTGCGCCCGATATAAATAAAAACGAGTGTGAAAATCATTTTGAAAGGAAAGAGAATCCGAGAACTAAAGACTCCCAGACAGGAGTTCAAACTGAATCAAACATTAAAGTGATGGAAGCTGAAGCTTTAAAGAGACATCTGCATAATATTGTTCTCGATGTTAGGAGTGCTATGAATAAATTGGTAACCTTGCTCGTTTTGACCTATGATCATTTAAATTCACCTGAAGGAAGAGATCAGTGTTATGCATCTATAGAGGAGCCATTTTTTACACCGTTATGGAGCCAACTAATTACACTGTTTAGGTATATTAAAATTGACTATTTAAAAAATGTGTATTAAATTGAAGTAAAAATTTGTTTTCCCCCCTTCTTCCAGATTAGTTTATAAGAACGAAGAGGCAGTTATGGCTAATGTTATGACTAACTTAAATAGCATTACTTTGACTGAACTAGGAGTGCCTGAAAATTATTGGAAAGATAAAGCGGATCCATATCAAGAAGCAATTACAGAAATTAAAAACATAGTTACTTACTCGGAGCCTTTAAAGAAATTGGAATTATTAGGTAAGTTACCAGCTTTCAGTATTGAAAACCGAAATAGAGATCATAGATGCAGTGTGAAGCTTCAGTATCATTGATTATTGTAAATAAATGTGATGTTCACTATGTGAT
>JAHWFO010098624.1:1295271-1366074 GCA_023313115.1 Rhysida immarginata | reverse complement strand
GGGGGGGGGGGTAATTTTTTAACTATAATGGTTATAATGAATTTCCTCTGCGAAATAATTCACTTTTGATTTTGGGCATTTTTCCATACAATGCTTAGCTTCCGAGATATTCAGTTGTCTCAAGATAAATGCCTCACCCTGTATATTAAGCATCCAAATATTTCTAAATCCCAAAATAAAGCTCATTTTACAAGGTATTTCGTCGACTTTGAATAAAGAAAATGTGATCTTATTAACGAGTCATTTGCTATACTATTTTGATTTTACTGAAATATTTTATTTTTTCTCCCATATTAGTGCATGTTGCAAGACTGGTATGTGAAAACACAAGCAAAACTGCTGCATCAATGTAAATAATGGTTATTGATCTTTTAGGCCCTCCGCATACTAAGCGACTAAAAAGAAACTAAACTAATTAGAAATTTTAAATCATCAACTAATTGCAAACTATGAATCGCACACGACGCTACTGGAAGTTTATAAAATTCAATGACTGTCGTGCACGCGTTTGCCCGAGGGACACGTGAAGTCACTTCTGGGTTATCGTGGCTTTGTTATAACATTGTGTTTAAATTATAATTTTATTATTGTGATTAAAGCTATTGTTATTATCATGTTAAAAAAAAGTCTAGTGGTTCAAGTGATGAAGATATTATTCTTTATTATTAAAATAGAAAAAGGAAAAACTGACAGAAGTAAAGGAGATATTGGATTCACCTCTACATTGAAAAAGAAAATATAAAATGGAGAGCATTTGTTCTTGCAAGAGTTGTCTAAGTCTAAATAGTTGAGTTGCGGCTGATTGATCACCGATGCATTACAGACTGGTTACCAACTACTGTAGTAGTGTTATGTGCAGATGCTAATTGAAATACACAGGCAGCAGCTATTTAGCAACTGATTGGAGATTTAAGTTTGTAACTGGTTTCTTTTTAGTCTTTTGTGTGCGGAGGGCCTTAGATACAACGGTTGGATAAAAAGTAATGGCAGCGCATGACCTTGGGCTGTTGTGGAATTGAAAAGTAAAGGTCAGATGATTTAACAGTTATGATATTCAGTCAAATACTGCAGAACCTTCAAATACTGGAGCTTGCTATAAGTACCCTATGACATCAATGGGGTAATACAGTACTGCACCATGCCATCCCACCAAGGCACGTGGTAGATGCTGTCTAAGACTGTCATTTTTGCAATTTCACTTTCGCCCAGCTTTAAGGAGTAACTATTGCATTTTCTGGAAACAATGATGTGAAGGATTTTCGGCTTCGTTGGCAATATGTGTCCGTGTGATGACAATCTTTTACCAAAATGAAAAACTGCATTCAAGATGAACCATTACAGCACAGAACTACTATTATCTGGTCTTTGATACATCAACAGAGATGGATGTGCTGATGGTGTATGACTCCTTCCACAAGTGTAGCAGAAGGCGGTAAACATGGGAGGGAGGGTGCAGATTACATTAAAGAAATGTAAGTGATGTTTCCTTTAATGATAAAGCCTTTTTAAAAGTATAGCACTGTTGCCATTATTTTTTATCAAACCCTAGTATTTTAATATGCTTTATTGTAAGTTATTCCACATGAAATCATCAGGATCAGGCTGCTTGTTCACTGGCCGACAGCCATTTGTGAAATTGACTTAAAAACTCACGATTTGAGAAGATTACAAAAAAAAATTCTGTCCATATGCATGTGACCAATATTGTGAGGCTAATTCCCTCGAAATGGCAAACAGCAGACCCTAATGAAATGAATACACTCTTAGAGGGTTCCTCAAATTGTGCCTTGGCGTATTTTTGATGATAATTGGTTAAACTTAGATTATTTTTAGCAAAAAAAAAATGGCTATAGCATTCATATCATTCAATAAATTCGACAACTACGTAAATAGCTTGTAATACTTTCCTGATCCCTATATCCAACATTTTAAATTTATCAATTATCAATTCAGTATTGTTAGTGCCATCATGAGGCTTGTGCACTCCAGGTCAATAATATGTAACAATGCCTAAATCCATTATTAAAGAAATTTTGTAAATTTTCCTCAACTAGTACTATGAATAATTCATTCAATTTCACTGTCATTTTCCAATATTACACTCAGCTATAATTGATGCATTAAAAGGACTGTAAACTTGCTCACAACAAAATGCTCAGTGTGTGCCCTTCTGGTTACATGACATGTCCAAATTCTCCCTTCTGAATCATTTTACACACTTTCAAGGTGAAATGTGTTCACACTACAAAATTCCAATCATGATCAGGGTTACAATTTTTGACACCAGATGGCAATAGTGGAGCTTTTAGCAAAACTGAAGTCCGTCTCACTATATGAAAAAAGCCGTGTTACCAATTGTTCTCATTCAGACCAACGCACAGCCAATAAAAAAGAAACTGAAACCATAGAGGCTAAACTGAAACTGTAACCTTGCTTCATGTTTTTGAGCATTACGCGCACGCAGTCAGAGACTACTTTACGGGGCAGAGGTGAAAAAGTAGTGACGTACTTTCCCACACTGCTTTGCTGCTTTTTTCATATAGTGAGACAGAGTATACCTTTGCTATTGTCCCAAATTTCTGTGATTTTCAAAAATAACTCTTTCAGTTCATTATTGACGTTCTTGTAGAGGCTGTCCGTAAAGTATCTTCACAGTGAAAAACAAAAGCAATAATCCAATAAACGGGAAAATGTAGCATTTTATTTACTTTAAGAATGAACTATATTAAGTGGTGAGGGTAAGCACAAGTTTACAGATGTTGAAAGTGCCTTCCGTCCACTCGTCTGCACTTGTTTCGGAAGATACTCGTCATTTTCCATTGTGGAGAGACTTTACGGACACCCTGTACAAAGGGTTCCTTCCATATTAGTTATTCATGGCATGACAGTGCAATTAATTTGTAGATGTATAACTCAAATTTTAGCAAAGCCGTATTTTTCTGGCATTGTGAAAAGCCTTGATGAGCACATAGCATTCTGAGAGTTAATCTACTGTGAACTATGGGCTTGATCAGGTTATTAGAATGATCATGAAATCGTATAGGTTCCCAACATGATGATCATGTTCCGTTCACATATTTATTATGAATTGTAGTGTTAATGGGGTATTATTGTTTTAGCCAATATACTTGGTCTACTGGTGCTTTTCCATTTAGAGAGACTGCCAATGTCCTTGAATTCCAATACCACCAACAATGCTGTTTACATGGGGTTTCTTTGCTGTGCTCTTCTGAATGCACGCTGCACTGCAATAACAGAAGTACATCTCTCATATTGCAACACACACACAAATCCTCTTCCTGCATTGTTGCAGTTATGCTGCCAACTGATATATCATGATGCAAACTTGGCGAGTTCATGGTTCTTTTTATGTATCAATTAAATCTGTATTTGGAATATCAGTTTATTTTTTTAGGCCTTCATGTGTGAAATCAAACATTTTTCTTCTATTTATCAAAGACGTTTGGTTGTACAGACGTTGCACGCTGTAATTTTACCAAATTCCATGAAAAGAAAGCGGTACATCTGAAATCACAAAATTAGGATAGTCATTTGCCGATTCAAAAAATTAGATTTAACAAACACAGGAAATTTCCTGGTTATCATACCTAAATATTGGGTAACTTGTTTTTGCTTTGATGACAGGTGCAAAACATTGCTCCACCGTGATAGACGAGCTAGCTTTTTATATAGATACAAAAAGTTCCATTTTGATACTTGGCGCTTCATAATTTTCCACAAATTTTCAATCCAATTTATATCCTGGGAATTGGTCAGTCAAGGAAGGCTATGGATTTGCTTTTCAGAGATATTTCATGATGTTCTTCGACATGAGAAATGATGCATCATACTATTGGAAAATGAAATCTTCAGCCGAAGACTGCATAAAGTGGTCTAGTACTTCTTGGTAAACACGTCCTTGCAGTATGCACAGTTTACTAACACCATCTGCAGTCTCAGACCATGACTGAAGTAGCCAACTTAGAGCAAGCTATTCAAATCACTATACTCGAGCTCTATGGCTGTACACAAAAAAACGGATTCATCACTAAAAAGCACATGTGACCATTAGTCATTCCTTGCACCATCTTATTCATACTCAACTTGCTAATGCATCAGTAGTAGTTAATGCTTCAGTGCTCGTGAACATGATGCATGCACTCCAGTTGGTGTCCAGATTTGCTGAGTATATAAAGTTCAGATGGTCATGCTTATAGTAGATCCAAACAATCACCTTACACTGTACACATGATAGTCGCTGCTTTGTCACCAGTATCTTATCACATGTATTGATATACTAACTTTCAACGTTGAACCGTTCACATAGAAAATGGATGCGACGACTTCAATATTGACAAGGCTGACAATTTGGGATGTGAATTCTAAAGAATATTTCAATAAATAATAATGAAGAAAAGGGTGGGGAGAAATTGGTTTTGTGCAATGATAAAAATTCAAACAAAAAAATCATATCCCCCCCGTACTCTAATTTTCTGTCATAGGGTGATTGATATCTAACAAGGTGTTGTTGTAGTCATCTGAACCTAGCCTTATGCGAATGTACTATCTCACCTTTTTATTCTCATTTACAACTATTGTTTCTTCTTTACATATTCCATGAAGAGGTGCAGACGATTTACTTCCGATGCTGTGTTTTGTTGTAATAAAATCAAGATTACCCGAGCTAGTTTCCGAATGTTATGCAATGGAACAGTTTATCCATGAAGGGTAAGAACAGAACCCAAAAGCAAAGTGAATTTACTATTCTGAGAAATAAAATCGCTTTTTTTTTTCCCTTCTTTTTGCAGGTATCTAATGGGTGAAGAAGGCTATTGTTTAACTTCCATGAAAACTGTATTTCAATATCTGGCTACCAGATCTCAAGAACTTGATGTGAATGTAAATTAATGGTTATTGTTATTTTCAAAGCACAATAAAGAAAAGTATTATCAACAATGCATAAATTTATTTTTACAAAACTGAAATGCATGAAATCACAGTCTTATTTTTTTTCTTTTCTCCAGTCTTTAATTGATGAATAAAATGCAAAATAATATCAATTGAAAAATGATTAAATGACAACTGTTTATCCTAACAGCACTCTCCTTTATCGTTAATAATTCCAGGCTCTTGAGGAATTGCATTTCAATTTTCATCTACGTGAAACTGTTCCACAACCACTTTTTTAAAGTCTTACGTTAATGCTTTGTTGATTTTTTTTCGGGTTTTCTTTTCCCTCGTTTTTTTTTTCTTTTTTTTTAATAACTTCTACAACTCATTCGTCAGATCCTGTCCGGCGCTTCATACGTTGTCGAGGAGATCTCTTTGGAGATTTGTCTGGAAATGAAAGTTTAAATAATTTGAAAAAGACACTTTAACAATTGAAACATCAAATTTATACAAATTTAAATATACTATCTCCATGCAACGTAATAAGCATTTAGCAAATCCATTCTGCTGGTCCCTTAAATTTATTTTAATGGTGTGCGTACTAAAAATCCATACAATTTAAAAATATCTCAAAATTAATACAGTTTGTCCAAAAAATTTAACCTTTGGAAATTACACACAGTTACAATCTTAAATCTGATCTGAAATCTGCAGCATGTCGAAACTTGATTCTAACCATTACATTCTGGAATGACAACAGATGGCCTAGTTTCGACTCGATTCTGGCCACCAAATTTTCAACTATTTGAGCTTCCCCGTTTTCATACATCTTCACCCTAAACCAAACTTTACTGACATCTCTTGATAGGCAAGTAACTGAGGTATTCGGGACGCTGTTCTCCTTCAAGTAGCTTATCCCCCATTGATCCATTGCAGCCAGTGTGTAAACTGTAGTACGACAGAGCCTCATCAGGCCAAAAGATGTAACCACCGTTTGGATAACGTTTCTTAATAAACGGAAGCAGTTTCTACTTCTTCAGGCTCTATTCAGTGACACCTCAGAGTTGAGCAGCATCCTTGAAGGTGTGATATAGGGGAATGACCTTCCATGGCGCTGTCAGGTTACAGATATCAGTTTATGCAAATTTTCATATGGCGTAAATGGCAATTTTAGATGTCAATATTAACCGATGTCTGTTAGAATCACTTTATAGGAAGAGTATCGCAATCGTCTTGAGCGACGCCATTTTGAGTTTAGTTCTTCTCTGCATACAAAGGGCAGTATGGAGATTACGTTGTTTTGTGAACATTTTTCCAAAGTATTCACGCCACATTTTGAGTAAAATGTTATAATGTAATATTTTACGATTTGTAAATTCACTTAATACATGGTAAAAATAAAAGATAACTCTACTGCTCAAATTAAATTGTTACATCACTTCTTTTTTTTAGGTCATCAATAACAAAATATAATTTGCATTTTGTTAACTTATAAAATTTCATAAATTCAAATGGATGTATAAAGAATTTTAGGTTTTACATGGTATTTATGAATTTGAAATTTAAAAAAAAAAAAAAAAAAGAAGAATTTTAAAGTGTACAGGGCCGGCCAAGAGGGCTGGGGCATAGGCTTTCCAGTTTTCGAATCCCGCAGTGGGCATGGATGTTTTTGTGGTTGTCCCTGGAATGGGTAAAAGAAAATTCTCGTGTTGAACACTCCGATTGTGTACATATATTAGCCATGTAAAAGTTTACTGCACAACAATTTGGCATAATGGCCTGGATAAAGCGAAAGCTAATTGACGATATTATTCATCTCTAAACCTTAGGAAAACTTTATCATTAATACATGCAACTGCTATCGATAATATAGTGCCCGTTTATCAATTGAAACTTACTATTTGTTGATCAAAGTCTCAAGTGCTCCCAAGTAATGCTGGGTGCCCACTTAGCGCGACGATCGCACGATTCTATCGCTTTTGAGTCATACGCGCATGCGCCACAAACGCCAGGCGATCAATTCGCTTCTCGGTGCCCACTTGGCGCGACTGCCGCGTGACTGAATGCGCACGCGCTTCAGTAGCAATTCGTTGCTATTATCTCCCACAGCTCTTGCTTTTTCCTATCTTTTTTATAATCAGCATGACTCTTGTCATACAGAATTGGATATTTCTTGCTATCTTCAATCAAATTTTCCGTAGCGATGTCCGACCATCTCGAAATAGGTACTGCCATGATTGCATGCGCCACGTGATTCGAAACTGTTTTCTGATTGGGTGCGATAGAGTCACGCGATCAAAAAGCTCTGGCATGCAGAGCTTTTCAATCGCCACAGAATCGCCCTCGTGACGTCACTCTGCGCATGCATGCTTCACAAAGCGATGGAATCGCGCGATTGTCGTGCTAAGTGGGCACCCAGCATAAGTTTCAAAGCTCACTTCAGTACATAGAAATGATTATGCCACGTGATACCGAAAAGCCAATCAGAAGCCTTGCGGCACAGTTCACTTAAATGCGATACTCTTCCTATAAAGTGACTCTAATGTCTGCAACCTGACAATGCCATCTGTCGGTTAAAAACAATTCTAGCATTCATTATTTTTTTCCTGGAGAAAAAAAAAAAACAGACTTCATTTCAATCGTCTCTGTGCAAACAGAATCATTTTATCTGTATTTGTGTGCCAATTACAGGAAATAAGTTTTAAAAATTTTCCCAAGTTTTGGATCACCCTGTAATTTGGGAGCCAATATTCACGATTTCAGTTTGATATGATTCTCCTTCAAACGGAAGAGATGAAACCTCTAATCCACAAGGAGACTTGAAATACCGGAACGTATTTCAGCTACCAGGTAGCCGTCTTCAGCGGTGAGAGCCAAAGTTTATTGAAATTATGGTATATATTCTGAACAGAGTTTCCAACCCCGATGACTTCAGACACAACCCTCTATTGCTTTCTTGGCGATCCTGCTAGGAGCTGGCTTTCTTGTGAGCTGTTCACCATTTTTCACTCTTCTAATAATGTCATAGATGGTTTCACAATAATGGTTTTCCAAATTGCTTACTTTTTATGTAAAACCACCAATGAGGAACCATCGCCTATTATCCTTTTTCAAGCCTTCCATTATGTAAAGGTCGCAATAAAATTCAACGTAGCGAGGTTTTCTGAGAAAATGTCTCGAGATAACAAGGGAAAATTACATTAAATTAACAGTGAAAATGTAGGGAAACAACATTTTTTGAGATATCAAGGTTTGCGAAATAACTGGAAATTTTGCAACGAATCTTGTTGTGTGAATTATTCTTTCTAACAATGCATGGCATGCGCTTTAATTTTCACATTAGAATTTAAAATCTTTTTTTTTTTTTTTATTATTGTACAGATTTTTAGTCCCCAACACCCTTATTATTCCAAAAATATAAAGTGAAAGCTTACTGAGTTCATGGAGGGTCTCTTTTGGCAGCCAATCATAATCCACGTCATTGGGATTTGAAGTGCCCATTTCTATCACTTGCTTCTTTGCTGGTCTCTTTCGCTGAAAGGCAGGATATAAAGATTTATGTATATAGTGGAAGATGGAGATAAATTCCAAATTTTTCAAAAAGAATGTTTCTTACTCCAAATGATGCAAGAAATTGTTGACCTGCTACCAATAACAACACTGCGCAAGCAGCAAGGAATACGTACAAAAAGAACCTTAGGAAGAAAAAGGAAAAAATATACTTTTATGGACTTGCCGGAACATTTGAGAGAAGTGCTAAGAATGTATGGGGGATGCCGACAACTAATGGTTCCTAATTTTTATTTGAAAATTAATTTTGCTCAAACAAGTACCCAAGTGGTAACTTTCTACAGCTTACTATTCAATATTTTTTATTTTTCCACATACTGGCCCTGGCAGTTTTTCAAAGTATTCCCCATGTACATCGAGGCACTGTTGCCATTGTTGTAGCCCTTTGGCATAAAAAGAATTGGGCTGCTGTTGTAGCCCTCCTTTAAAAACTACCATGATTTGCCTGTTATTCCATTTTTAAAACAGTCTGTACTTGTTAGGACGCCCTGTATTTTTTTACCCCACCAAAAAGTTGAAAATATGAAGAAAAAAAATTAATGAAACTAAAAAATATGAAAAAAAACTTTTTAAGTTTACATTTATATTTTAAAAAATGCACTAGAAAGTAAAACATTTTTTATTTTATGAATTTGCATTTAAATGAGAGGCACCAAAAAATTAATTTTTAATTCACTTTTAAATAAAAGTGTTTGTTTAAAAAGTTTGCTTTTTTTAATTTTTTATTTTAATCTTTCTTTCTTTCTTCTTTTTTTTTTTTTGATTTGCAATCAATTTTTTTAATCTATATTTTTGCTACAAATATGCAGAAAATGACAAAAACCTGAACAAGTGGCCCACTCCCCTATCTGGGACAAAAATTAAATCTGAAGAGGTGGTTCCTTCCCCTATATGGGAGGTAAATTATACGGAAATTTTTCTGTGTGCAGCCTAAGCAAAGCTGCGGCCAATCTATTAAATTATTTTCCCGAATAAACTTGCATACATATAACAAAATCTTAATTATAAAATTCATTATTCTTTTGCAACGAAAAGTTAATTTGTCCGAGTGAATTTCGTCTGGTTGTATTTTGTCCTACAAAAGAGACCACTTGGCTTCTTGTGTTATCACAGTCGTGATCAATAATCAAGTGGAATAGTTTCCGCCTTCGCCAACAGATGACGCAGTCTAATCGACGAAATTCTATGAAGAGATAAACACAAGCCTTTTTAAGCCTGAGAATATCTTAATCATAGATTCCATTTGTCCAAGAGTTACCAGTCCATGTAAAAAGGCAAAAAGCAATTTGGCCCTAATTCCTGGTGGGTTAACGAAGAAACTCCAGCCACTGGATATTTCCGCTAATAAACCTTTTAAAGCAAGAGAGTGTTTGAATTGGGAACGATAGATAGTGAAAATATTCATGAACATACAAAAGGTGGCCATTTGAAACACGTGCGTCATGTGCAAACCGTATGCTGATGGGTAGCCAACGCCTGGGAATCAGTTTCCAAATCTGCCATTGTTTCTGGTTTTCATGTTGCTGGCCTTCCTTACCATTGCTGCGGCCTTATTATCGGAAATCCGGTAATCCCTTTTTTAAAATTTAAAAATTTTTTATATCAGATTGTACAGTCACAAAAATGAATCGGTATGCCAAATTTGGAGTTCTTTGAACAGCAGGAAGTGGGTGAAAAAATTGATTGCAAGATTTTAATGAAACGGACAGACAAAGAAAGACCGAAATTGCCAGTTAAGTAAAAACGTGGAGAAAAAAATAAAATAAACACATCTGGAAAAAAAAAAAAAAAAAAAAAAATGCCAATCTCTTCTTTGGACACATCTGAAAACTCCTTCCAACACCCAGTTTTATCAGATTATTGAAATTCTAGCGTTCATGAACATGATTCTTGGTTTAATTTTAATTAACTCGATTAGTAATTTGTATTTAGGAATTAAAAATAATAAAAGTGAATATCATACGTTTCACCATCTAAGCCATCGTCCAATTCTGTAATGTTCACAGTTGAATTGAATACAGCATCCAAAAACATGTTCCCATCCTGTTAAAAAAACGGAAATAAACTGTTAAAAATTTCATCTAATAATTTATACAGATTCTAAAATGCTTGATTTACTTACAGAATCCCTGTATAAAAGGTTAACAGTCAAGCCAAAAGGACGAGCAGAAAATGCTTCATTGGGGATAAATGAGTAAGACAATGTCACTTGTTCTGATGGTTTCACAAGACGTGTGTAATGAATTGTTGAAAACTGAAACATTAAAAGATAATTTAAACGGAACATTTATTAAAAAGTATTTTTAAGTCATGTAAAAATACAATAAAAAACATTTTAAGTGAAAAACGAAATTACAGCTGGACTCTTGTCATAAAAAACAGCTAAGGACCAAAAAGATAGTTCGATATAATGAAAATTCGTTATAACCTGAATAAAAATGGAATATAAATTTAATGGACATTTTGTTGCGTCTTTCTTTATCTTTAATGAAAGTTGATAGAGATAGTCTAAACTTTTCAGCAACGACACTTCTTTTCACCAGTCTTTACACCACTGTAGAGCATGTTCTAAAACTTACGAGTTTATAATCAGTGGTAAATCGTTTTCTTTTACTAGCCAAAGTTTGCAATATCCACATAAGTGGGATTCAGACAGAATGAAAGCATGTTTCCTGTGGGTTTTTTTCTTCATGCTTCACATGCAGAAAACAAGATTTCTTTTTCCGAGTTTTGTCAAAGTTCCTTACAATCAGGGTTCGCGCTAGGCCAAAATATCTACGAGTCAATTTGACTCCCAAGCCTGAAACTGCGAGTCATATATCAGAATATGCGAGTCAAAATTTAGATACTTTTTAACTTCCATATTTTTACATGCACCCGCAATCTCTATAGTTACTGCTATAGTTAATTAGAAATTTAAACAAGACCGCAAGTGACAAAATGACGTGAGGTTAAAATGTGGTGAGAAAGATATGGGCCGATGATATCCAAAATTTAACAAGTCAATTCTGACTTGCTGGTCAAAAAATCACGAGTCAATTTTTAGCAAAAATGTCCATTTGACGCGTAAATTGCGAGTAAGCGCGAACCCTGCTTACAATGAACAGTCACAATTATTGCAGTGACCAAACACTTTTGTTCATTATGAGTTTGTTGTATAGAAATTCGTTTTCTTTTTTCTCCATTAAATCAGTTCAATTTGCCTGGACTTCAAAATTAATTCGTTACATAGCAGAGTTCGTTAAATAAGAGTCCATCTGTATTAAGCAACATAAGAGTGGATATACCTATGACAACCCCCCCCCCCCCCCCCATGTACTGTATCGTATCGTAGTATGTAGCGCATACAATGTTGCACTCTGATGTCATTAAATGTCCAGCTTACTTCCGATTTTTTCAATTTTAGTTTTCTCATTATTGATTTCTCAGAAATTGTTAATACAAGGCTCATACGCTTTGCTTCATTTAAAATTCCAAGCATTATTCAGAAATATTTTTAAATTTTACATTTTCTGAATAACTCAAGTTCTGTATTAATGCTAGAAAGAGTTTCTTGCTTCTAGCAGAGTATGTATATGGAATGGTCTTCCAACTCTATTAGATTCAATGAATCAGTTTTCTATAGTTGGAAAAATCGACACCAGCAGGCACTGATGCCAGCATTGCCTTGTACAGATCAAAGGGCGAGATCAAAAACTGTCACCGGTGAGAAGAGTTAGTGTTTGGTCGGTGAGAAAACTGACGTCATTTTAATGCAGTCAAAAACGCCAGTTAGTGCTGCTATGCCTAACCATTTAGTCTAACCGTCCTCACCGAGAAAAAGACTGTTAGCCCAGTGAGGGTTTTTGACCACAGCCATATTTACATTATCATCTGCACATGATGGTTTTTAAATGTTTTTTGTTTTTTTTTTTAGTAATTCAATAAAGCATTATTGCATAATACAACAGTTTTCCATTAATTCAATCATTTATTTATTAATTATTTCTTTTTTTCTACTTTTAGTGGGTTATAATTTTTCAATTCATATTGAAAATAATGGATAATTTTTATGAAATGTTTTTCAAATCATTTCTTTTATTAAAAAATACCTGCCCTGCAAAGTTGATTTTATACCATTTTTCCAGATTTTCCAGACCTTGAAAACTTTTTAATACAAATTTTCAGTTTATCCACAGTTCCCCCCTTCCTTTTTATGGTAGTTTTCCAGGAATTCAAGGTTGTGTATAAATCCTGTATCTATCTATTCGAATTAACTTCCATCTGCTGCTGCCAACACCCATCACTCAGGCAACATTTGGATTCCGCAGCAGAAGAATAATTCATTTTTTAAACTGTAAGTCAGTTATTCGATTTTGCGCTGCTTCATTTCGATGACTGGTACCCGGACAAAATATAAGTTTGGCAATTTGGCACTTTCAATGACCTGGCAGCAATCTGGTCCTGCCTGTGCTGGATGAAAGTACTTTGTTATGCATATTAATTATATCAAATATATACAATTACCTCATTATTTTCATTTAATACAAGTTTTGATCACTCATCCCCCCTCCAGAAAATTTATCCTAATAAGGATAATGCAAGTTTCAAGTGAATGAGCAGCTAAAACAATGAATTGCCAAAGCCACTGGTATTAAGTCACAATTCACTATATTCTTTTTTCACTATTAATTTTCCCTTTTGATTATATTTTTGGAACTCAATCAAAATAATTTTTATTCTTGCCATTATTTCGACATTAAATAAAATCCAGCAGAACTAAACCATAGCACTGCAAATCCTTTCACCTTACATTCTTTTTTTTTTCTTCTAACAACTTTGACAATATTGCAAATATATTTGTCATCATTATTAAGTGACTTGCAATTCCACGTAAGCTACATGGATCACCCTACTGTACTAGTTATAACTATCCCAATCTCTTAAAACAAAAACAAAAATACATACAGTCGAAACCCGTTAATACAAACTCTGTTAATACGAAAACTTTTGCTGGCCCATCCCCGTGAATGACATTTACATGTAAATTCATCCTCTTAATATGAACGATTTTTAATTAAAGTCCGGTTAAGACGAAGGAAAATTTCGGAAATTTAGTGAGAAAATAGTGATCAGGATAAAAATTCTAATAAGTTTTCGAAGTATGCAATTTTCTAAAATAAAAATTAAATGTTTTCTGTTATCTATTCACCTTTTTAGAGAACATATTTGTCCACCAGGAGGAACACTAGTCTTCCGCCATTACACCTGTTCATTTTGATTCCTAGGAGTTTGTATCGTCCTGTAGCAAAGCTGCAGAAACAACGAGCTATTGCACAATCTTTAGGGTTTGCTACATTTTTGTTATACATGTAACACATTTTCTTCTTTTGAATCAGTGTAGTTGACGTTTTCTACTTTTTATTTTTTTTTTGCACGACCTTAATGGTGCCGCCCATGAGATGACGTAATGAAAAGGTGAATTACCACCGACTTCTAAAGAATCACATGTTCTTTCGGGCATGACGAACACCACTAGCACGTGGCGTTCACTAACGCGAATCTGATTGGTTCTGTATGATTGCACTTGTTTCAAAAGAAATTAAATCACGTGGCAATTTTAAACGGGAATCAATCAGTCTTCTTTGATACAGACTACACTACATACTGCTACACAGCTGCTACACCATGTTGGACGTAAGGAAAGAAACGAAAGGATCTTTCGCTAGAAGTGAAATTAAAAATTCTAGATGCCATTGAAAAACCAAATGCAAAAAAAGGGCAGATTGCTAAAGAATTTGAATTTCCTCCATCAACTTTGTCAATGCTAATAAAAAACGCTGAAAAATAAGACAGCAACCAGAGACAAGTGGGACACTTAAAAGGAAAGTGATGCGAACAGCAACACATGAGGAAATGGAAGAGGCATTGCTGAAATGGTTTCAACAAGTAAGTTTACTTTTTTCTATATTGTACAAGTGCAACAGTGTCTAGATAGAATCCAAAATGGCGGAGTCGAAAGTGATGATGATCCTGGGCAAATTCAGCACTGCTCCGTCAACACAGCGTATGATTACTGTGATGGACGATCTCAAATCATTTATTTTGTATGGGGAAAATGTTCCTCCATATTTATTTATGTTATACTCAAAAGTAAATAATGTTTTAAGCAGAAATTTTGTAACATCATGTAGACAGACCAAAATAACAATTTTTTTCGTTAAGAAGTACAATACTATGACCATTCCACTACAATTTAATTTTTTACTGAAGGAACAGAATAAAAATATACGTATTTTATAACAATTTCTCTATGCTTATTTCGAAAGTTATCAGAGTTGATGGATAATACGAATTACGGATAATACGAAAAAAATTTATGGTCCCAACGATTTCGCATTAATGGGTTTCGACTGTAATTGAATAATCCTTACATTCTGTATGTAGAAACTGAAATCCATTGGGTATCTGAAAGATGCATCAAGTGTTTCCAAAGTAAAGTCTTTGTTTCCTTTGTTGCTGAATCCAACAAGTAACTCCACCAATTGGCCAGCAGGTAAATCTTTTGCATAAAAATAATAATCCACTATTAGTTACAAAATAGAAGATATCATAGTTATTGTTTAATAGCTAGTGTAAAAATGGCTTGAGATGGATGCAGGATATTGTAAGCAACATGAAAATCTTCATATTTACTTTAAAATACATGTATTAAAAGTGCAATTGTAATTTATCAATGATAAAAGTGCAAAAATTCCATTACCTCTTCAAACATCCAACCATGATTATGGTGTTAATTTAATGATTTAAGTTGTATACCAACAGCAAATAATCAAATTACTGCAATTTCTTTTGTCTAAGTAGTTATCTTTTATAAGTGTTTTGGGGTGTGAGACTAATATTTTAGATGCAATGCATAAATGGATTTTTATAGGAAAAAAAAAAAAAAAATTCTGAAATTATAACCTTTTCTCGACGTTTTATTAATACAGAGTGTACAGGGTGTTGCAGATAACTACAGGGTAGTATAACGGGAAGCCTACCTGCTCGATTGCAGAGGCCACTCAGTTGATTGGCAGAATGGAGGGAGATGAAGGTGGCCTGAGGCAGTCAGCAGTTTCCACAGTCAGAGAGGGGGGGGGGGGGCGGGAACGTCAAAACTGTCATGTTTTTGACAAAATTACCTAATTATCATTTGATGTCGAGCCGGCCCCTGCAATCGAGCAGGTAAGCTTCCTGTTATACTGATCTGTAGTTATCTGCAACACCCTGTATACAAATGATTGCCCTGGTTTTATGATTTTATTGCTTGTGTATTATTTAACATACCACAAAACTTTACAATTACATAGAGCAACTTGCCAAGTTTTTTTTGCCATGTTACAGGTGCCTGATAAATGTGCCCTTTAGTGACTCTACAGATATAAAATCTGTAATCAATGAAGCATGTCTCTGTCAATTTGAGCAAAAGATCGGTGATACGAGCCAGATAATGGCAGATCAGCTGGTAATAGCAGCACAAACACTAAGTCGATCAAATACCCCCTACAATAAAGTCACAAAGGGTTAAGTAGGGGAGCGTGGAGGGCATAGCAGCTTTCTTGATCATCATTTCTGACACAACCGCTCCATTGATGCTCTTGTGGCTGCAAATGGAAACAGAGCTGCTGAACATTTAACCAAAATAAACCTGGTGAGTTGCTATGTGTGTTTACAAAGTTTCGTGATGATATGTTAAATAATACACCTACAATGAAATCATAAAACCAGTGCAATCATTGTGTACACATGGTATATCTGTCACTTTCTAAAAAGAAAATATGGCAGGGGGGATGGGGCGGGGGGGGTGGTTGCAACTTTGTTTAAAGGTCAATTCTACAGAAAAATATGATTCATATCATGAATTCGAATTTTTTTTTTCTTTTTTTAGAATCATATCTAATAAACTGTAATAAAGTAGACCTCAATGAAATTTTATCAAATTTACCTAATATTTCGTAAAGAAAAATGTGTCAGAATATTGAAAAATTGCTCTCCAGAGAAGCACTTTTGATTCTAGTCTCGAACATTTACTCTACATATCACAAGATTTTGCTAACTTGCTTTCCGTGCAGAATGGGTTCAAACCATTCTGTGTTTGGGTGTGTAAATGCAATTCAGGATTCTGATGATCTTTTGCATTGTTAGCTTGTGATATCAGAGCAACAGAAAAATGCCAAGTGTCTCGACTGTACGGGGAGAGGATCAGATGATATATTTTTATTAATTTTGAGATGGAAAATTCTTATATACCTTCATTTTTTGTTTTAAACGACATTGTATGTGACCATAAAATTTACCTTTAAAACGAAAGATGAAGCATCTATAAATTTACCTTCACTTAGCATCTGTAAATTCTAACTCAAAATTAATAAAATATATGAAAAAAAATTTCACCTCTCCCTCTTTGCAATTAAGAGCTACGCCATTTTTCAGTCCTTTCTGAGTGCAAAGGAGCTTTGAAAGCATGAACTGCAGTGTCAAAATTTCTATTATTTTGCATATTTGAATGCATTTTACATGGAAAAGAGGTTAGCAAAATCTTGCAGCATGTAGAGTCCTCATTTCAAGCAAACATTGAGAGTACTCTTTTGGCGATGAGATTCCCCCTGAAAAAATCCTCGTCGTGCTCGGCTGCGGTCGAACCCGCGTACTCGGGCATCAGAGGCGATCACGCAACCACTGAGCCACCAAGGCCAATAATAAATTAAGGAAATGGTTATTAATTACTATATAGATTTTATTTTATTTTTGTTTACTGAGTGGTAATTAGCTAATTTTAATAATCTATTTTTAAAAATAAGTTTGTTTAGAAACCTGAGAATCATTCAATTGCAGTCTGTGGCTACCTTGTACGATTAGTTCTGTTGCTTTAATGTGAAGTGGTTTAGGTTAGTTTGCAGAGAGTTGCCATGCGGTTCACTTTTTTTTGCTTTCATTCAATTCAATTGTTGCTCCTGCATATTGTCTCCTCTCCAATTCAATTGTTGGATGGTTTTTACTGAGGTGGGTTCTTTATCTTAGCGGTTCGTCAGCCGGCTGACATTGGCACAAGATGATGACGTCATATTGTTTCAGCCTAGCGTTCCTCTTGATTTTCCATCTGATGACGTCATTATTGGATGTCTCTACCAGCCGGCTAGCAAATCCGGCTAAGATAAAGAACCCGCCTCTGTTTAGATGCTGGCATTTCTCATGTTTTGATGTTAAGTGATATCACATATTTAGCGTTTCTGGTGGCGGAGTTTTATTGTTTTTGGCTGTGAGGAGTCTTATTTCTGGATTTAGGCATTGGAGGAAATGTTTTTACTGTTTCTTACCGTCGTTACCTAGCTGTTGCAGTTACAACCACAAATAATTAGTGTGCTGCGGTAGTTTCGAACCTCTTGTAGGTTTCAGATTTTCTTTTGTGGTTATCAAAAGAAAGCATATTTTCAAGGTAAGCCAGAATTTTTTGATGCATTCTGGTTAACTGAGGTTAGGTGAACCCATAAAATGAACTCCCATAAATTTCTGGCAGCCATTCTGTGACCAATAAAAAATACTGACCATTAGCCTCCTATAACCAGCCAGGGGAAATCAACTGCCCCCTGTAACTAAACAGGTTGGGATATGTATATTTCTCTTGCCTCCAGAGGGGGACGTCGTAGACAGAATGCTGAAGGCATTTGAGTATCTGAAAACAATGACCAATGAGGCACACAGGGCTGAGAGTTATGTGAAGCACGAAGCATCGAGAGTGGTTAAAATTAGTTAAAATTTTCCTTAGGTAACCTCTCTCAATGGATGGCTAATAGTGTCGCATCACTGGAACTACATTAGAACCAGCTTAATACTATTCTGTAAGGACTGTATGAAAATAATGTATTAAGCAAGATAATATCTTAGGCAGGAAGCTCTAAAATATGCAAACACGTATTATTCTTTCATTCTTTTTATTATTCTATATCATAGAATCATTGTTATATATAATTAAAAATTGTAATTATACTTTAAACACTTACTTTGTCATTATAAACAAATAAAATATATAATATCCTACTTGAAATCAGCATCTAGTGAGAGCACTTTACTTTTAACATTTTTGATGAGCAACAATAGATCTAATGAATTAAAGATGACACATTAAAGATGGGACAGAGATGGGATAGAGATGTGCAGGATTGGATAAGCACGTGCTCTGCCTGCATCACTGATAGTCGCCATGGCGTGAAGGAGCGTAATATGCAGGAAAATGATCGCACTAAACCGGATAAATTGTGTGTAAAAAGTACCTAAAGTTAAGGCCCGACAAGAAAGCACGTATTATGCAGAAAATCGTCTTAACCGTGATTGTATTAAGCAGGTACTACTGTACTTTCAGTCTTGGTTTGTGTAACCTGAACAATGCAGCTCCCTGAACAATCGATGGAAAAAAAAAAAAAAAAAAAAAAAAAAAAAAAAAAAAAAAAAAAAAAAGTGTGGCAACTCTCTACAAATTAACCTGGATTTGTGCTTATTTTTGAGTGGTGGAGGAAAGAAGTTCCATCAAACATGTTAATACACACGCATGCCTTTAATGATGTCATTACAATGGAGCCCTTATACAGGGTGTTTCATAATTGGTGTCCCATCTTTAGGTCCAAATAACGACTCAAGGGGAACAGATTGGGGGAAAATGAATACTGATTATTTGGTTTTAATGTCTCCTAATTCAGAATAAAAACATTTCGCGTCCTTGGGGGTGAAGGGGTAAATATTGAAAATTTTAATTTTGTAGGGGTAGGGGTTATTTAGAAAGTTGTAGAGCATCATGTAAAATGTGGGTTTAGCAAAACACCCAGTGAAAAAATCTCATCCCCCTGTCCTTTATCGAGTGGGTAAAGTGAAAGGTATGGCTAGCTAATGTAGACAAAAACAGAAAAACTCATTAGAAACTTATCAGAACTTTATTACTTATTAGAAAACAGTACATTTGAAAATGAATGAGAATGAATGAGTCGTTACCCTGAAAAGCTAATAAAGTTCTAATAAGTTTCCCCCTCAGAAATATGATCGAATTTCGATCACTGGGGGATCCTAGTTATAGCATAAATATGATAACAAGAATCTACAACCTCATTATGTCGAAGTAGACAAATATTTCTAACATCTTTTTTTTTCGCCACCCGATACACATATAATTTCAAAACAAAAAATTTTTATATCAATATAATTTCTGCACACTTTTCTTAACCAAGTACAGTATTTATGTACATCATGTACGCAGACTACCACCCTCTTTTGTGTGCTGTTCATACAAAGTCTTGCAAAGACAAACAGAATTTCGTGGTAAACAGGTCACGCATACTACAAACTTCACATACTACGAACTGATATAGCATGCATTTACTAATTTGTGGTAACAAGATTTGACTGTATATCTTTTGCTCTTAACCTGTATCCACGATTGCTCTGTTTTCACAGAGTTGTCTGCTACAGGTGATTTAGCTATGGGTGCTGAAATTTTTTCGTTTTCATGGTTTATTTTGAAAGAATCAAGATTTCTTATGTTGCAAACATCAATATTAGCTTTAGGTGAGTAATACATTGCAGTTTGATGTATATCTGTGAGATACAGGTTCGTATGGTTCCCTTGTGAGTGTGAGTTTAAAAGAACCTATTTAATGTTATGGAATATGGATTATTCATATATAGAGTTAATAATCTATAGTTATTAAATCGTTAATCATATAGGGTTATTAGCTATATCCCATTCCATAAATTATAAAGTTGAAAATTGGAATATGGAGTTTGTTTTCATCATTACCTAAGCTGGTGGGTTGAACAAACAGAATTGTCGTGTCGGCATCGGGAGATGGTTTCAACGGTTTCTCTTCGTCCTCCTCATCTTCATCGTCCTGGCCAAGTACACTTATTAGCAACAGAATTGAAAAATGCATTTTTTTTACGTCTTATGTTTACAGTTAGGCACTACGAGAATTCTTACAACAGGTACAACTGCGTCGGCTGGAGGAGCGACTTCGGGACCGTCGTCTTCGATTTCGACTTGGCCTTCGTCATCTTCTTCGTCCACTAAATCGGCTTCCTGAGCCCTCGCACATACTGGATTCCAATTCCCTTCAAAAGACAGAATCAGGGCACCGGGTTAGCTGTTACGGGAAACGTACTTGCTAACGTTAGCAGGTGATTTAAGTTAAGACGCAATCAGATTTATTTACAGGGTAAACAGGTGTAATTGGGGATAAAGAGGGCCGAGATCATTAAATTTCAAGCGGGATATTTTTTGAAAGTTCTAAATTGCATCCCGGCTTGGGTTATTCATGATCTTTGCCACGTCGCAGGGTTTCTTAAATTTATTTTAAGAGGTGGAAAGTTCATTTACTCTTATAAGACACGCTAATTGCGAGAGCTTACCGTTGTTTACTAAGAACAGCAGCGCCGGCAAGACTAGTAAGACGAGTAACAATAGTTTCGAAAATTGTTTAAACATTATAATTTATAGAATTTTTATGTCGAATAACGATGATGTTCGCTGATTCAGGTCATATATTCTTACGGGCTTTACACGCCACTATCTCCCATGGGGACGGTAAAAGGAAAAGAGGGATTCGGAAGTGGAATTGCGTTCGAGGTATGCTTTAAAGCATCTTCTGCAGCGACGATTTTTTAAAGAGAAGCACGCGTTATTTATAAAGACGAGCGCGTTTTAATGAAACGGCTTTATTATTTTTGCCTTTTTAATTTTTATCTCGCTTTGAATTCAACGGTTCTCGACTGGAATCGAGCGATGAGGAACGAATCCGAGATTCACCATTTCTGAACACCAGCATTTTTTTATCATCGATGGTACAAGCGCTGCGATTGGCTGTCGCTTTTACGCACGAACCAATCAGAACCGGCGTAGGGTCTAATAGTAAAAAAACTTTCGAAACCGTGATCAGCTGTTAAATCTCGTGCTATATTACTCTTGATGATCTGGCAACTGGTCTGGTGCTCTGAAATATGCTTCAAAGGCTTCCGAGGGCGAGTGTAGTAGATTGATCCGGTAAGCAGCTTCGTTTCCTTTTCAATGCAATCCGATCGTGTAAGCCGATGCTTTTAAGACGTCGTCGAAAGGTAAGGAGGAGGAATGCTAAAATATTTTAGCTGTAAACTCATCCTGAGCTCAAATATTGACATAACCATAGCGAGCCTTCGTTTTTGTAAAAAAGATGTTTATTTATTTATTTTTTATTTTTTTTATTTTAATGCATGGCAGTTTGTTTGAAAGCGAATAAGCATGAGCCATAGTTTATAAAAATATTTTTTATTTACGTGTTTAAATTGGTTTTTGCGATCCTCGGGAACCAGTTCTCTGTGCTCGTAACGTAATATCTCGCCCGGCGTTTAAGACCGGATGCAAATAACATAGCGGCATTCGAAAGCGTTGCATTCTCCAGTTGTTGCACATGGGCGAATGGGAGGGGGCTTACACTGCTGTCGAAAATACTACACTTTTTAATTGCGCCATCGACGAGGTGATTTGTATGCATTCCTTTCGTGCGGCAGCAGGTTGAATTGGCAATACGAGATACGTCGGAGGCGGCGGCGATATTTGTCAAAGCACGCACGTCTACGAGGGAGACTCCTGTGAAGAGTGAAATTAATTTTTAGCTCAATGTCATCTAAGAGCGATCATTTCACTGGCGCCATCCGTGGAGAAAAGGCATCACTATTCAATGACGGAATTCGAGCATGTTGAACTTAACTGTTTATTAGATCTAATAGAAAAAAAAAAAGCGCTTGTCTCTGGCGAGGAAACAAATGTATCTGACTTGCGTACCCTTTGGAATTTTTTATTGTCTAGGGAAATGCATTTACTATGGGTTGATCATGATCTATGGCACCGATTTGGAGGAAAAGTTTACGAGGAAAACCTCACCAACGATCGTGTTCTGTTTGGTGACCCTGGTTGTGGCCTGCACCGTATCTTCCACTGTAGAAGAGATGCCTACAGAACAGCGAAGCTGATGCTGTTCCATTCCTGTTCGCAGGCTTTCCAAGAGACGCACAGGCGTAGTTAAGGGCGGCCAAGGTGTGTACAATACACGGGCGCTAAAAAGCTAGCTACGCCACTGCCACAATGGTTGTTAGACGGTGTCGAGCAAGGGGTCATTTCAACAAGAAATATAAAAGAACCCTATCTTCTTTTCTTTCTCATCATTTTCGATCGAATGATATATCACATGCCATATGTTGCCATAGTTCTAAAGACCAAGTGACTGACAACTGCGACTCCACTAGGACAATTTGGCCCAAACTTCATAGTAATGTAGATTTTGCCTAAAGGAATCTGCATATCGAATTTCACTCCTTTACATACCTAAATACAACATAGATCACTTGGTACCCTCTAAATCCCACCCCCGTAATTCCGACCCCAGTGGGCCAATCAAAGCCAAACTAAATAGTGATGATACGCATGCCCGTATTAAGCTACATTCCGAATTTCAATCGTCTACCTCAAAAGAGGCAAGAATTATGAAGAGGAAAGACGGACATTGTAAAACCAATGATTGTAAAACCTCCATTCTTCCGCTACTTAATAATCCAAATCCACAGAAATCCATCGGGGATGCATCTGGTGATTTGAGAGGGATATCATGAAAGGGTATATTGTGAATTCCAGTTTCATCTTCCAGACCTAACATAAATTGAACGGTCGAGTTAGACATATGGCTGGAGGCTTCGTCTCGATGCAGCTAAACTTTGCTTTTGTCCTCTCCGTACAATGCGGGGAATTCTTTATGGGAAATTGGAATGAGAACATGCTGCTGATAGTAAAGGGAGTTAACCTTAGCCTACCTATAGAAGGAGATGAAGCCAGAAACTGTGGACACAGATTAACAAGAACAACAGGAAACCACTATTCCACATCTTAGCCTACCTGTTCACTCTTTTGATTGTTAGCTTGTTCTTGTACGAGTATCCCGTACGAGTAATCATCATATATCCTTTTGAAAAACTCTCCTTACATGCGTTGGACCACTTTTGATATGACTTATTTCCACGTCGACGGTAGAAAATCGCGCGGGGTTTGTTGCAGTTGTTGAGATAGACTTAGGTTTCATCCAAAATGACAGCGTACTTCCATCGTTCTGCTGCCAGGTAACGACAATTCCTTTTCCTTTCTGTGACGTGCTTGGGAGCAGCTTGTGAATACAACTCTTGTGACGCTTTTCCAGTTGCAAAGCTTTGTTTATTAGTATTTTATTTACAGTAGCCTATGAAGTTCCTACAGTGTTTGCGTTGCTTGATTTTCACACTGGACAAGTTCGTCTTTGGTTTGCTGGACTTTCACACTGGACAAACTGCTTGGCCTTTCGCATGACCTGTGGTGCTCTGCTTGTGGGAACGCGAGGTTTTTGCTGTATCTGATCTGTTGAAATTAACTCTACCCGGGATTTTCCTTTTCCATTCAGTACTGCCGATATACCTTTCTTCGAAACAGAGAAATTTCGTGTTTTACATGCGCTAATTATAACGGAATATCTGTAATTAGCGTCGGAAAGGGCAGTTATGTACCCTCCCCAGTAAGATCTGATTTCCGGAGTCACTTTTTCATGACATACACTGCTTTTGAATGAAGCACGACAATGCGGATGTAATAGCATTATTTTCACGTGCTTTCTGTGAATCGTTACCAAAGATTGTATGGAGAATGAATGAAACCAGGACTCTGAATCTCTTTTGTCATTGAACTGGTATGCGGACGAGCGTTGTCATGCTGTAGGAAGGGCTGTTCCATACAGAACAAACTTTTTTGTACTCAGCTTGAGTCCCTGTGACAGTATTGTTTAAGAATCCACTGCCTTCACGTTCGTAGCGCAGAAGCAATTGTTGGCTAATGTCCAATCTCTTCTGTTTCGTGTCATGAAGGAGCATTCGCGGGACTCCTCTTGCAAATAGTTTCGGAAAACCCAATTCTTCAATTATTGCCAAGCATAAGCTTACGTGATATGCCACAGCTGTTTATGCATTAGGCGACGATTCGCTCTAATGAGTTCATTGACCCGATTCTGATGAGCGTCATCATTTTCTGTATGTAGCCTTCCACTCTGTGGTTTGTCACACAAATTGCGAGTTACACCAGGTTCATGACGAGCACGAACAGGCCAATGTCGCACAGTACTGACATCGGCACATTGATCGCCATAAAGAACCTTCAATTTCAGATGAATATTTGTCGGTTGTATATTTTCTGCAGTTAAAAACTCTTTTACAGTACACTGTTTTTTTGGTGAGCAGAATGTGTGACCAGTGGTACTCTGAACATTAGGAGCAGGCCCGGAACATTAACTTTGGGACTCTGGACTAACACTCTTTGGGCCCTTTGATTGAAGGGGGTCCTGGTCTGCAGCCCATAAAGACCATCCTAAATCCGGCCCATATTACTTTTCAGCATGCCCTCCTAATTAAAGTGACAGTACTCAGAACCATGTGTAGTTCGACATCTCAACCAGAATGGCACCAAATTTGGTAGGGAGATTAATGATGACATGGGAAGGAGGATTCCGCAAAAAAAAAAAAAATTGTAGTTTCAAACGTCGCTGATAGGGGAAAAGGTGATGGACGCCCTTTGGACCGAATTATAGCATGTATGCACGTTGGCATAATGTTTTGAAGCACTTAAAATCAGTAGAAGACCAGGCTTTCACCATATATTATTACCTTCGTCCTCTACGGGATTGGGCTATGGGGAGGCAGGGTAAATGAAGAAAGTCATCTTCGTGCTCGCTGAACCAACATTAACATTGACGTCCATGAGGAAGCCGTCACATGCAGGATAAAAATGCAGCATTGGAGGATGGCAACCAGATCTATACCGGCTGAGAAGCTCCCTACAATGACACCACCAAAAGAAACTTGGGTTGTCTTGATAAGGCATGCTGGATCCATTGCTTCATGGGACTCCCGCCAAATCCCCTGTCTATCATTTATATAAAATCATAATGTATCATGAAACCACATATCCAGCCACGATGTTCCAGACATCACTGTAGACGAACTTTCCAGTTCCTTTCAGAAATCAGGGGTTTCTGTATAGGCATGCGATTGCTGATTTGGATCGCTTCAATTCTCTGCGTATGGGTCGGAAGTGACTTTGGTTAAAATCATTTGCCAGTTGTTGCACAGTGGATATCCTGTCTAAACGACGGCGTTCTCGCTCATGATTGATTATCTTTGAACCACAATTTCTACTTTTAGATAGAGGCTGTGGATTATTTTTCCAGCGGTTGAATCCTCGAAATTTCGCAGTTTTCGAGTATATAGCCAGCTGCTTCGTTATTTCAATCGTGGCTCCAGTGGAACGAGCACCAACAATATATAATCCCTCTTCGAAAGCAGTTAGATCCTTTTTCTCCATACTGATCAAGCTCTTGTGATTAGACTCATCTAACGCGTTTGCATAAAAACAAATTAAAACAAATTTCCATATGCTTCACACACGTTTCATGATACCACTTTAATTCATTGGCCAGCATGTGTACAAGAGTATTTGATTGGGCTATTTCTAGCATCCGGGTTTGACGATAAAAACCCACCAATTTGTATTAGTTGGTTGTCTATGTGGGAGAGACCCTGTCCTTTGAGGTATGGGAGGATCTTCCTTTATAATTTTCCCTAACACTGATAAAGTTTATGCCTAGTGGTGTTGGAGTTGTTTATAGCTACAAGGGATAACCCAAACTGGTACTAGGAAGTTGTATCTAATTAAAGTGACTACTCAGCTTATCTATCCAATTACAAATAGAAAAGGGAAGGGAAAATGCTACCACCTGGACTCGAACCAGAGACTCGAAAGAAAAACACTTGACTGTTTAAGCGATACAGTAACCATCTTTTATTGTCGACGCGTTTCAGCATTACACTTGTACGGGCTGAACAGCTACAGAACAATGGCGGACAACACACTGAACTTAAAGGGGTCGGCATCTCTATGATTTGGAACAAAATTCAGTTAAAACGTTAAATTGTGAGTTTTTTTTGTGCGTGCGCTCATCTTCATGGAGAGCTTTTAATGTTCAGAAAGAAAAAAAAAATGAATATCTTTGGAGAAATTCAGTTCGACCAACTGAAGCGAAAAACATCATGTCTGACTTAATGCAAAAAATCACGCTCATTTGAATTAGTGTTAACATCACCAGTGATCACGCTTGAGTTAAGAAATTTTGCAAGTCCATTTTGACGAAACACGAGAGCTCTCCGTGTCTCGGCAGAATCCAATATTGCTGGAGAAGGGTTAAGACTGTCGTCGAATATTGCCTTAAAATTGCATCTAAACTGAACTGCTTTTATAAAATAACGTTATTCCAGTAAACAAAACTACTTTTGTCACTTTTCTACCAAGTTGCTGAAGCATACAGCTGCTTATAGGTTTTCTAATGTCCATCCGTCTGTATGTATGTATCATATTTCTGATATAGAAAGCTGAAATGTGGTGTACGGATTCATCTACTTAAATCCTACGTTACTATGAAGTTTAGGTCGGATTGGCCCACTGAGGTCGGTCCTGTTCATATGGTGTATGGGTCTCTAAAATGAGCAAATTTTATTATTTATTTGAAAACAAAGACATTGGCAAGTCAAACGCGCGATAAAAGAACCTCGTTTGAATGGAAATTACCAATTTGTTTTCACTTTAAGTTCGGAAGTCATCGTGGTACGAACCACTCAGTTTTTCTCACTTCTGTTTCACTATTACGCGAACGAAAGTTAAAAGCATACAGTACCAATGGGTGCTGTTTATTGGAGGAATGTTATCAAGTTACTTATTTTTTAGAGCGTATTTCAAACTTTTTAAAGTGATGAATGAGTAAAAGCCACATTGTACGAATCCTATTTTAATGATAGTAAAGCGTACCCTCACCACGTGCTTTTGTTTACATCTCAGGCAGGCTATGATGACTGGATTATAATGTTTCGATTATCGTGACTTAGCAGTGCTGGAATATAAATAATCAGACTTACTCGTCTCTTGTTACGACGAAATTACCGTGATTTTTTTTTCATTTCTTTTCGTAATCATTTATTTATCAGTCTCTGATGTAATCCACATGTTTACGTAAACTTTTCGATATTTGTGGACATATTTCGAATTCCAGTTAAATTTGGTGAAATTATAAAAAACTTCACGGATAGTCAAGACGTGTTAATACTGAAAAATGTGTTAAACTAATGAGGTTACTTATATGAGTTTAAAGTGAACTGCGAGTTGAAAAAATGTGTCCAGAAAGCCGAAACAAAGTCAACAAAATCGCAGTAAATCCAAGTACACCCTCGTGCAAATTAACTGAAACAAAGCATGTTCTCTATATTACTCGTAATCCTGTACTCAAAACAAAACAAAAAGTTTGTTTGATCATTTTTTATGTTGGCTGATGCTTTTCAGTTTCCTGGAATTGATACTTTGGCTACCTTTCCTGTACGATTTATTGATTGTACTATGGTTATTGATCATACTAGAATTCAACATAAGGTACCATTAGCATGGAATAAGAAGGAAAGGTAACATCAATTATATGACACCACTTTATTTAGGAGTTGATTTCATTTTTTTGGCGGATTAGAAACTTAAATTTCTTCATCAATAGGAAAGTACACTCACGGACAAAATTAGAACTCTCATACATTTTGCACAAAATTTAATGAAGAAGAAAAATTACTTTAAAAACTTGATAGGCAAACTTGTATTCAATTTTCAAGTGACGACTAAAACTTGTGTCATGTTTTTTTTGTATTCATAAATTTTTCAAAAATTGGAGAAAAACAAAAAAGTTGTACATTCAGCTTGGCCAAAATTATAAACTCGCTCTCAATAAAATGGCTCGTTCCACTTCAAGTAAATGAATTTAAGCATTTTAGAATAAAATTAAGAATAGCAGAATATTTGACACTGGATAGCTGTTTGTTTTGTGTTTTCACAGTGCTACGAGGAACGGAACTGAAGGGGGGAGAAAATTGTAAAATTTAGATGCTGCATGGTTCTGGGAAGTTCCAGAGACTAATTGCAGCTTACATTAACAGATCTCACAAGTCAGTGTGCACTCAGGGATATGCTAACAAGAGGACTTGGTGGCAAAGTGAAAAAGGGATCGGGTAGGAAAAAAATTCCTAGATTCGGAGCTGAATCTTATGTTTGTTGCCTTGCAGAGAAATCTTTCTACTGCTGGTATTGTTGATGTTCTTGCCCTGGACTGTTCTCGACGGGGTGTTTCTCGTGTGTACTACGGAGATGTCCACTTGAAACAATTCATAAATGTCCTGGACTCACAAATGATTTCTTCGTATGAGAAGAGATTTGATCTAGACGGCCCTGAGGGATTGGATACCTATTGGCAAAATCTACGAAAAGTAGATTCAAATGAGTCTTCAAATAAACGATGATTCAGTTATGGTTTGGAGCTCGTTTTCCCCTATGGGTAAAAGTGATCTGATAGTGGTTGACGGTCGAACGAATGAATTCTTTGGGTTATAAAGGACTTCTAGAACAATTTGGAGCTTATGCTGAAATTGTCGATGGAAAAAAAATGGATTTTCCAGCAAGATAATGCTCCCTGCCTGATCTCAAACATGGTTTCATGAAAATCTTATTAACATTTTAGCCTGGCGAGCACGTTTCCCCGACCTCAATCAATTGAAAATGTTTGGAGAAAGCTTACACGCTATGTTTACAAAGAATCGTAGACAGTATCAAACTGTTCAAGAACTGAAAAGTGCAATTATGAACGGACGGGAAAGTATTACTGTTGAATCCCTTCATATCCTTCTTGATTCAATGCCAAACAGAATGTTTGAAGTTATCAGAAATATTGGAGGCCCCACGAAGCATTAAATGTGTGGAAACAATTTGTTTTTGTAGACTCGAGTTATAATTTTGTCCAAATTAAATATACATCTTTTTTATTTTTATTTTTCACCATTTTTTTTTTAAAGTTTATGAATACAAATGAATGACCCAACATTAATAAAAAGTCACTGAAACTGTGGAGAAAAACTATAGAAAAGAAAGAGGAAACACTATACATGACACAAGTTTTAGTGGTCATTTGATAGTTGAATACATTTGCCTATCAAGTTTGTAAAGTAATTTTTCTTTTTCATTGAACTTTTTTGCAAAATGTATGCGAGTTTATAATCTTGTCCAGGAGTGTATATGGTATTCTTCTTATTGGTATCAACCATGTTGTGCTGTAGTATTTGGTTTTATATTTAGTGTAGAGTATCCATTTTTGGGTCTAAATATTGCTTCAAATGAAGAAAGATGAGCTTTGACGGAAAACTTTATTTGGAGTCGACACGTTTCGACTTACGTCATCCCCACGTGCTAAATAATCGAGTGTTACCAGAGACAAGGCCATTCTAACATATGGAAACAAGGCTGTATAATACAAAGGCCAATCGGGATACAGTATGAGAACTCTCGTCCTGATTGGCTCCAACAGCTGTCGAAAGGAACAATCAGAGTAATTAAAGATAACATAAAAGTTATATAAATATATAATTAACAAATGAATTAACTAATTAAAAACTTCATAAAAAATATAAAGTAAAAAAAAAAAGAATAAAACTAAAAAAGCACGCATGTACGTGATTCCTTCGAAACCGCAAATACCAGAAGCAAATGAAATTAATTAATGCATACTTAGAAGATACATTAAACTGTGCCTTGAGGTATTTTTCTTTATGAAAATTGGTTAAGCCTTGTAAGAGATATTGATTTTTTTTTTTTTATAAAAATCAAAGAAATGGCTGTAGCATTCATTCCAGCGAATATAAGTCAATAAACCTGACATGTCCGGATTGCTCTCATTGAGACGAATATTTTTTTTTTATACTGAAAGTGTTTGGCTATAACTATTGCGGTAAATCGTTAACTAACTCTTTAAAATTAAATAAATTATTTTTCCTTCCTGAAATTGCACAAGAAGTTCACGCAGGAGTTTCTCTAGAAACATTGAGCGTTGCCATTGAAATAATTACTATTTTCACCCCTTTTCGGTATCTATTTGATGAGTTTATTAATACTTTACTGTAGCCTTGAACTTGAAATCTTACTGTGAATTGCTTTCGTTCATCGGCGAATATTTCTCCTTTTCTTAAGAAAAATCATGATTAATCGAAGTTCAAAAGTACTCTTCTGTAATCGCTGCAGCTATTGAAAAGGAAAAAAAAATTCCTCCTTATTAATTTTCAGCTTGACAGTAACTGAGATTTGGCCTTACCTTTCCATGACACGCGAAACACTCAATGATAAAGGAAAAATAAATTGAAACAGTGGAATGGTACATAGGTCTCCCACTATGACGTAAAATTAATTCTTCTTGAATACTCTGAGGTCCAATTTTGTAGTGTCAAATTTTTAATTATTTTGTAAAACTAAAAACTTCTTCTTTTCTCCCAAATGGTTCGGTTATCTCCCATCAATTTATATAAAAAATTATTCATCTCAAAATTTGATCACATACGAACATACGCTATCTACCAAAAAGTAATCGGACACTTTCGATTTTAGACGTTTTGTTGAATATCTAGAAAAACACTTGACGAATTATCCTGAAACTTCAGGGGTGTAAACTTAAGGTTTTGTCCCGAAGGCAAATAGGGGACCAGCAATAAATTGAGGAACAAAAACAAATAATGTTTGGGATCACCCTGTAAAAAATAATGCTTGAAATGCGTTGTAGCTGTAGCATATGCTTAAGAGGCTTCTTTTACTTATCTGCGTTCATTTGGATGATAATGGCACGTATACTCATGGAGATATTAAGGTTTCTTTAAAAAAAAAAAATAAATCGAAATTTTTTCGTAAGTTTTTTTGTTTATAACATGCAGGGTTTTCAACCCAAATGCAATGCCATTTTCAGGAAACGTGACAAGTAATAGCAGAGACAACACCCTGCAATCAGAATATAAAAAAAATTGGCTTCATTTAGGCATATAGACTTCGTATCAGATTAGGGAGAAGAAGTTATTACTAGTGTCCGGTCCAAAAATAAAAAAATTTGGAGCAAACCCCTTATCGTTTTGTTTATTTTTGAGAGCAACTGAAATTCAACTCATTGTGTCGGCGATATCTTTCCGAATTTTAATGGTATTTGCTTGGGCTTTTTATAAGAGTAGCTCTAAACATTTGCTTAATAAATTATGCAAAAGACACTTTGGAAACGCCTGCGCATGCACAGTTAAACATTATTTGGTATAATGCTCATATTTCATCAAATATTTAATATTTTTATATTCTGATTGCAGGGTGTTGTCTCTACTGTAGTTTAAGTTTCCTGAAAATGGTATTGCATTGGAATGAAGACCCTGCATGTTATAAACAAAAAAACTTACGAAAAAAATTCGATTTTTTTTAAAAGAAACCTTAATATCTCCATGAATATACGTGCTATTCTCGCAGATAAGTAAAAATAAAAGTCTCATAAACATATCCTACAGCTACAACAGATTTCAAGTATTATTTTTTACATGGTGATTCCAAACATTATTTTTTGTTGAATTTGTTGCTAGTCCTCTATTTGCCTGCGGGACAAGACCTTCGCTGAAATATTTGAGATGGTAACATGCTCTTTTCACCTCTGAAATTTCAGGATAATTCGTCAAGTATTTTTCTAGATATTCGACAAAAGTCTAAAATTGAAAATGTCCGATTACTTTTTTGGTAGATAGTGTACGTAATACGTACAGACGGAAATTTTTATCGCCAAATTTCAGCATATCTTCGCCATCATGAAAAAATAAACTGAAATAGTGAAGTGATACATATGCACAGGCTCCCACTTTAACATGAAATTAATATTACTTCAGAGAGAGAGTTTCTTTACGTTATTTACATAATTTACCTGGAACACGCTCGTTTTGTTGGTGCTGAGATGATGATTTAATGATTTAAAATGTTTAATACGGGGCAAATTTTTAATATTTTCTTTCGTTATTTCAGTCTGTCTGCACCTTTTTAAGGTGCGGAATACATGATATATGAAACGAATGTGTCCTTCGTCATCGCTGATTATTCAAATTTCTTTAGGACCAATAGGTCCCGAGATATCGGCCAAAAATCGAATTTCCGAAATATGCTGTATCTCGAAATTGGTGAGTCATAGCAAAACATTTATTAGTGCACATAAAATCAATAAATTTTTGTATTGACCAGCGGACAGGCAGCCCACTTCAAGTAATGCTACTGCTGTCGAAGTTAAATATGAAAGATGGGGTGCTGAAGAAGTGAGATTATTTCTCGCTTGGACCGTTCTTGCGTTATGGTCTGAGAAAACAATTCAGTCTGGATTATGAGATCAGAAAATAAATAACGCAATTTTCCAATTTTTCGTTTGCTCTTTGCTCCTCTTTTATCCGATTTTTTCTTCTACAGGGTGATTCAAAAGTTACTGTGGAAACGTGTACTAACAACGGGACAGCTGTGTTCCTAGTGCAGAATGTGTTCCGGAACGCTGGCAAATACACAGAGGAGGTTCGGCATTTCCAGCATCTATAGTGAGTGGATGCCGCCTCCGACTAGCCACTGTACAGTAACTTTTGAATTACCCTGTACATTGAACCATGTTACATAGCGAACATGTAACAACTAATTGCAATCGTGATCACAGAACTTTGATCTGTTGTAATTCTGTACTAATTGGAATGTGACCTGTGTTCATAAGATTGTTTTTTTTTTTGCTCAACTTGACCTTCTCAGCAAATGCCGAAATTTGGTACGCTCATTATGAATCACCTTGTATAACAAGGCTACAGATTTCTCAAGAATAAAATTCACATGCGCGCCGTCTACATTTTCTCAAAAATCTAGTGGGAGTCAGCAAGCATGTTCTGTAAACATGAAGAAATTTCGTTTAGTGTTCGACTCTATACCTGTTTTCGATTATATTCAAACGCAGACGAGATCGTATAGGCAACTGGCTCTTTAAAAAATGTTCTTTAAAAAAGGTGAAATGTCATCTTTATTTGCTTTCATTACGTAAATAATTCTACTTTCTGGGGATTCATTGCGTAACAAGCTCTATAAATAGAAGTGAATTGCTTCTCTGGGAGCAAATACAGACGCTTCACTCTTATGAGTTTTCTCGGAAAAAGGTCGCTATTGATGACATATCGGTCGACTTCAAATGACGTTTCCTTTGACCTACAGCATTCTCTTCAAAGGCACCGATATTCAAAAGAGAATTGTGGCCACTCTATTTTCATTGCGTTTTCTATGAAACGAAACATTGTCGCGTAAAATCATGATCATAAAACTGTTTAACGACTAAATCCAAAGTTCGAAAAATTACATAATGTCATGACTGTTAACAGACAAGTTTCTAGGCTGTCGGAATGTCCAAAGTGTCCTGCTGACAGAATTGGATGAGAGTATTCTGGAAATTTTGAGGAAGTGACAAAAAATACGGTCTATCGAAAAGTATAGCGGAGAAAACTAAAAGTCGCAATAACTTGAAGAATTATAAGAAGCAGAAAGTTCCAAAGAGATCCAATAAATAAGCCATTGTGGCTATCAAAATTCTAAGCAAGAATTTTAAATTTGCTAAAATTTCATAAAAAATGAAAAAAAAAACAGTTTCAACAATCACGTATTGGAATTGAAAACGATTATATTATTAAAGTCCAAAATGAAGACAATGAAATTTGGATTGTTGCTTAGACCCCGATGATGTGATTTTTCGTTGGTCTCGTCAGTAAACAAGGCCAAGCTTATCCTTTAACGAGTTTGCAGCAGAAAATTTGCACTTATTCGTATTACTAGCAGTGGATTTACAGACGAAAATGATCTAACGAGATTCATCTCGTATATTTACCTACTTTGAAGCATATTTATATAAGCGACATATAAATTTGTACATGCATTTCGTTCTGTATAAATTGGAAAGTTTCGTTTATTGTTTAACTTCATTATTATTAGGTTATACGTTATTACTAAATCGCATAAACAGACGTACACGGTACCTCAGCTGGTTGTAATGCTATAAATCGCAGTGTAAATATTGAAGTGGATGCTATTATTTTAAACATATAAACGAAGTAAATGCTTTAAGTTTACCTTTCACGCGTATTTTTCAATTCAGTATTTCAATTTTGAATGATCTTGGCAGACAAAAATTGATGATGATGGAGAAAACTCATCTTCAGAGCTGCCGTGAATGTGTTAACTGAATTGTGACGTCACACGGAGTGATTGCGTAGCCAACTTAAAAAAATTAATTAGGAAAATACGGTAAGGATTTAAGAAGCGAAAATTTTGGTATATTATCTAAGAGACATGTTCTTTAATTTGACATTAAAAAAAAACATGCTTAAACACTATTCTGACTTTATTTCTCGGTGTAGAGAGATTTGGTAAAAAAATTCTGAAGGCAAGCATTCTGCCGATGTGGTCTAAGAATGTGCTATTCCTCGGCCAAGGAACAATCAACGAAGACATTAACGTCAAAAAGTAAGCCATGTCAGGAAAGTCAATTGACAATAAGACGTTCTAGTAAGAGTTCTCAACGGGGACAGACGTGTCCCCAAACGCTCCCGCCCTCCGCGATAACCGCAGTTTTTTCCCACCTACAACCCATCCCATCCCGCCTAAACAAGCAATAATAAAATTTCATTGTTGAACACTTAATAGCGTGTGACCACATGCACATAGTGCTAATAGATCTACAAGAAGATATTCTTTTCCATAAACTCTTCCAATACAAAAAGGATCCTCCAACTATAAGGACCACTGCATCGGCAATAAGAAGAAAGCTGTAAAACACTTCGTTGAAAAAGGTAGATTGCGACAGCTTATTTGGCAAATAATGACCCTTCAGGAAGATCAAGTTATTATAAGAAACTACCTGGTCGGCCTCCCGTAAAATCATCGGTTAAACAAATCACGTGAGTTCGGAATGCTTTTGTCAACAACCCGACCTTCAGTGTTCTTGATTGCTATCCATTTACATAATCCATTGTGTTTAGGAACCATATTTTTACTGCCTCTATCTCCTAAACGAATAAATCACCAAGAATAAAGCATTTCTCAAATGTTGTGTATCGTGCAGCCTCACAACTTGGTATGAAGAAATCGACTGCGAGTGACATAAAAATTCATAAGTTGGGCTTTCCAACCAGGGTTAAGACAACCGCCCCTGGGTACATGGGATCCCAAGAGCAATGTTCGAAAACAGCCCTTCGCAATTCTACGAAAAAAAAGCAAAAACACTTGGCCATTGACGATGAGACGTACAGTCATGGACAAAAGAACCGCTCCCTCGCTCTATGCTGCTATATTTTTAAATGAGCGTTTATTACTTTGCCACCAGGTATCTGATGTCGTTTAGTTCAGTTAGAAAATTATCTACATTTTTAACCAATAAAATCATACCACCCTGTTTTAAACGCTCATCCTTATGATCTAGCGGAAGTATCAGGGAGGTATTTTTTTCTATACAATGGATCCTTCCCAACCTTATGACCAACAGTTCGATTCCTACACTAAATTTCCCAAGCGGCACTTAATCTGGCAAGCCATGGGCCAGGATGGAAATGCCTCGGTGCCATTTTATATAGAAAAGACCATGAACCCGAAATGTATCTGAAGGAATGCGTAAAGAAAAATGGATTCCTTTCATCCTTCATCACTTCAGCTTGATGAAATTCTATTCTGCGCCAGAAACGTGGTAAACCACCTGGACTCCATACATCTGGAAGAAGAAACTGTGCATAGGAAGAAACTTCAAATGTCCCACAAAGTAGGGAATTGATAAATTTTGGTCGCTGCTATGTAAAACTGAGTATTCTGTCTAGACAATGGAGCCCCACATGCTAAAAGCTTTTCGAAATAACTCGACCAGTATCAGCAACAGGGAAGTCATGGAAAGTCAATTATACAGAGGGCATAGAGAAGGAGTCAAGTCTCTTCTCTTCAACACAAATAACAATTAGAGAATAACAAACTTTCATTGAATTCAATTAAAAACTACAAAAACTTGTTGTTTTTTTATTTTTAATTTTGTCAATATACTTTCCGGACACGGATTATTTTAGAAGACCGCTCTTGCCCCTTATTCGGGAGTACACAATCTCTTATGCTAATTTGACCCGACTTAGCCACAAATTACGCTAAGGGCACTTTAAAGTTCATGACCTTCGTACCTAAGAGTATGAATCCACCAAACACTTCCAAGAGCCACGTCCAATCGAGAGATACTAGGCTATAATCATCTACGCAAGAGTGGCCAGTATACACAAACACTTGAAATTATGCAAAACCTTATGGGAGGGATTAAAAGACAAGTTCTGATTCGTTAATTTTTCCAGAAAAGCGTTTTGTCATTTGTGCAAGCTTTCTGAAAATAGTTTCCGTGCTTTTCGAGACGTTTCTTTTTATACGAGGCCTATAACCTTATCGCTACATTTATAGTCATCGTATGTAACGTTCGCATCTTATCTTAAATTAATACCCTATTAACGGATGTATTGGTAAACAATATTTTGAACTTCCTTGCATTACTGGATGGTTATCATCTGCATTATTATTTTAGAAAGGAAGTTAGAAATATTTTATAGGGCAACTGAAGTTTGCCATAATTGTTACACACGCAAGTTTTATTTATGAAATTTGGTTACTATAGCAGCCGATCAGATTAAAAAGAAATAGATCACAAGGTTTCTGGTGCATCTTTGTTTCACCAGATTGCAAAATTACCTTTGCACCAAAGATGTGAAGTTTTACGAGATTTCCACTGAAGAACGGAGTGGAACTAGTCACAGTCTAGCTGTTGCTATGGGGAGCAAAAACGACGTTAAACAAGGGAGCTTAGCAATTTATTGGACAGTTGAATTGCTTGGAAGTAGGTGAATTGACTGTTGTAGACTCCCTAAAAATATGTAGAGATTATCTTCAAAAATTATATTAAATATTTAAAAAGGGTTTGGATATGATAAGACGTTTATTTCGCATTTTTTGGGAACATCCGAAGAGGACTACAGTGCCTCCTTCTGAATGCATGGATGAAATGGAGTCTTATTGAGGCCTGTTAGTCTCTTGGAATTTGTATTTAACTTCTCTGCTCACATTTTCGCAATCTGCGTTCACCTCTCACATTAATAGCGCATGGTACCCGGCAGTTTCCATGCCGATTTTTTCGCAATGATGCCGATTGTTCCGGTATATAGTCTCCGAAAAGCCCCGCACCATAGGCGAAATCACAATATTTGCTCAATATGTTATCCGTCGAATTCCAGATAGTCTTTAGGCGGAATTTCAGTTGTTTAACACTCTGTAGGCACTATGAATTGTAGGTGGGCCTCATCGTGGATCTTCAGTGTGAATGAAAAGTCCATTGGATTCAAATCTGGCCCGTGTCGTACGAAACAGAAATATTGGAATTTCGTCCGTGGTGTGGGACTTTTCGAGCACCATGTACGTTAATGTGGCACCAAGCGAACAGTTCACAAATGCACTTTCGGAAATGCTACCATCCTTTGCCCAAAACTATTGATTACCTTCTTTTGTAGATGCGAGAAAGCGCTCGTTTTACCCATGACAATAACGGCTGATGTGGACATATATTTCACCTTTAATACCTACCAAGCGACCTCGCGCTACTTGCCATTCTTTTTTATTGAAGAAAGTAGGAGGTGGTCGTAATCATGTGGATCGAATGTGTATGAAGAATATATTCAGTCACTTTGTCTAAAAGAATAAAGTTTTTATAATAGCACTTCACAGTAAGCTTTTATCTTCAATAATTTATGGAAAGTGTTAAAAGTTCTTTAAGAAGTGTCCTGCTTTAACTGCGTTTTTCTCTAGGACCTCGGTTATCTGTGAGAAATGCATGTTGGAAAAGAGGATGTGTTTTTAACAATGACATTATCACTTTATCTTACGAGAACCAAATTCGCTTGTTTGCAGACTTTTTTTTTTATCTGGCATGCATAATGAATTTGCCACCAAAGTTATCTGTAGCGGTAGAAGAAGCATGTGCCAGGGGTGTCCATAAATTAACTTTACAACTTTAGATTTTAACAAGAAATTAATCCTCCCGAGGAAGGAATAGGAAAGTAGCGGAAGACCTGAGATTATCTATTTTTACCCTTTTATCTGCACTTTTTAACCCTCCTCTCAAAATTTTTAAATCGAAAAATTGATTTCCTCGAATGTAGTATTTAGAAAATGTAAAAGAGCTCTATCTTCTTTTGTTTCTCAAAATTTCCGATCGAATGATATATCACATGTCATATGTTGCCATAGTTCTAAAGACCAAGTGACTGACACCCCCACAACTCTGACCCCCATTGGGACAATTTGGCCCAAACTTCATAGTAATGTAGATCTTGCTCGGAGAATCAGCACAACGAATTTCACTCCCTTACATACCTAAACACATATAGACCTTTCGCTCCCCTCTAATTCACACCCCCTGAAACTCCGACCCCAGTGGGCTAATCAAAACCAAACTAAATAGTGAAGGCGCACATGCCCACAATAAGCTACATTCCGAATTTCAACCTTCTACCTCAAAAATTGCGGAAATTATGAAGGGGACAGACAGACAGGCAGACAAACATGTAAAACCAATAAGTAGCTCCATTCTTCCGCTACTTCATAACTAAAACATTATACAAGATGACAAGAAATTGTTTTCAGCATGTAACAAGTATTTTCGTAAAGTTTCCCCCCCCCCCTCATTTATAAACCTGTATGTGTGCATCCCTCGTGGAGCTGAAACAACTTCACGCCATCAAGGATCCTCTTCCATTCTTCAACGTTGGGACTTGATACTTCGGATTGAAGCACTCGTTCTTGGGACATCTACAGTCCGTCCCAAAAGTTTATAGACATCAATACAATGCATGTATCAAAGGAACAAAAAGAAATACGACTGAGTTCAAATAGGTTTATTATTAAACACATACCACTTGTATTTAACCAAAACAGAAATGGCAATAGCGTATTGTTATAGCAAATAAATGAAAAGAGCACTGTCCCAAAAATATATAGAATTCATGGGAATCTCAAATTTACAAGAAAACACATGGCTCTCATACGCATATCGATTTTTCCGTTGTTTCGTATGACATCATATACACGATTTTCCATAGAAGGAATCAAAGTTTGTAATGTTTTAGGATCTAAATTGTATCAAGCATACTCGATTGATGTCTTGAGTTCATTGACAGACGAATATTGACGTCCATTGGCATAAACTTCCCGAGATAAAATGCCTCACACGTTCGCAATGGGATTCAGGTCAGGACTCATCGGTGGCTAGTCAAGAACAGATACATTTTTTCTGTTTAGATGGTCTTTTGTAGCATTGGATCTATTGATGGATGTGTTATCGTGCTGAAAAATCCAATTCTTTCCTCCCAAAATTTCACCAAACGGAATCAAATGACTTTGTAGTGTCTCTATATACATTTCTGAGTTTTGCCGTCCATCTAAAAATGCTAAGGACGCTTGACCATTTTATGAAAAAGCCGCCCATATCATCACCGATCCACCACCTTGTTTTCTGCTAAAAAAATGTTCGGAGCTCTTTCCTTAAATCCATCAGGGCCATCCAGATTCCATTTCTTTTCATCACTGAACAGCACACTCAGCCATTTATCACCATATGACATGTGCTGACGAGCCCACTGTGTCCTCTTCTTTTGGTGAAGCTTTCTGAGTGGTGGTTTACGTCTCATTTTCTTGTAAATAAGGTAACCAGCTTCTTTAATACGCCTGTGAACTGTATTCTTTGATACATGCAAATGTGAACTAACAGTGATGTTACGTATGGACATTTTCTGGGAAGAAACCATTCTCAGTATCCGTCTATCATCACGAGAGCTTGTCACACGTGGTCTTCCTGAACGATGTTTTGGTTGGCGTGGCTCCCTACGAGCTAAAACTCGGTAAATAATACTTTTAGAACGGTTTAAGGCATTGGAAATGTCATGAACAGATTCACCCTGCGATTTTAAGCTGAATATTCTGGCAACATCATCAGCTGTTAGCTGGGAAGCTTTAGGCATTTCGTTGATGAGTAAAATGTCGCTCTTCAGCCATTTCACAGCATATTTATACACCCCAAACCGTGCATCATCACTAAATATTTCATACTGCATAAAATTATGTTGTTCTATAAACTTTTGGGACACAGCATTTTCAATGGTTTATCATAAATATTTTCAATGCTTTTCTGAAAAGTAAACTTTTTGTCATGTTTGCGTATTATCAACTTGCAAATGCTTTTATTCAAAACCCAAAAACTTTCCATGACATCATTGACGTCATAGTGACGTAATCAGTAAAACATTGATGTCTATAAACTTTTGGGACGGACCATAATAGGCTTAGGCTGTATGGCATCTCTTCCAAACAACGGAAACTTGGATTCATCATATCATAGATTTTAGCCCACTCGTTGGACGTCTAGTGCTAATTATATTTTGTTATGGAAATACTAATTTTAACCCCATAAACTTCTTGCACTTCACGGTTCAAATTTATACCGCTAATAACCTGGGCTGTGCTTTTGATAACCGTCAGACCAGCTGTGGTAGTGCATTGGAAATCTCCTCTTGCTCTCTTTCGTTGAAGAATACAGCGCGCATGATAGAGCCATTGTGATGTTTTGTCACAAATTTAATCTTAATATATGAAATGTCGATCTTTCGAATATATTTTGCAAAAATAAATTTAGACATTGTCTTTACGAGTCCTTGCAATGTTTCTGACGAAATGTTTTTCCATTCCTCTTGAATCGCAGTTTTCAGTTCTGCAACAGTGTTGACTGTTTATCCTTAGCGTACACTTGCTTTCCAGAATTCCTTAGAACTCGTATTCAGATCTACAGAATACGGTGGCCAATCCTAATACAAATTCCATGTTCCAGAAGCCATTTCCTTGCAGAGTTTTTGCTGTATGAATTGGTGCATTATCTTGTTGAAATGGAAATACGGCCCACCCAGGGCAAAAAATGGTTTTTCATCATGGTTTGATAGTCAGCTGCTGTCATAGGACCATAAATAAACGCTATGTCCGTCTTCCCATTCCAAATTTTCATGGTGTTTTGAAGGGAAAAAAAATTCTTTATGTGAAAAACAAGTTTAGTTATTAAAAGAATAGTGTTTCATCTTTCCGGACGTTATGCCAGTTGCATTTTCAACTATCAGGATCGACCAAATTAATTGTTTTTTCGTCACTAAATATTACAGTTTACCACTGGGATGTCCAAGACATCAAAAAATGAGCTCATTACCACATGATGAGAATGCTTTAGGTGACTTGCCACTTCTCTGTATGACAAACCAGCTTGATGCATTTCTTTAATTTGTCTCTTGTCAGGCTCAGACAATGATTACTACGGTCCATGATGCTAAATTGAATGGAGAAATAAAATGCTAAAAACTTACTAAAAAAACGAAAAAAACTTAAAATACTAAAAATCTAACAAAAATTCAAAAATACTAAAAAAAAAATCTTCTAGATGCAAAAAATACTCAAAAATATACCAATTTGATAGAAACTATACTGAATCTGATAATCTCTTCGTCTCCAAATCTCTTCGTCCGCATGCGGACTCCGCATGACTGTGAAAGCAACACTACTTGTAATGAAATTTGCTGATGCGGACGGCTCCTCCTTATGCGGACGATCCGCAGCAGTGTGAAAGCGCCTACAGTTACAAGAGGACGTCGTCCGCGCGGACCGTCCGCAGCAGTGTGAAACGGGCCTAACCCATCCCACTGTTGGCTTTGGAATGATTCCTATTCGGGGCGGTTTTGTTAAAGGGGACGGCTCTAATTGGATTGTTATAAGGCTGCGGTCTCCTTTAACAGTAGCTTCTCTAACCCTTCTAAGGCGTTACTTTTGTGACGAACTGGATAACAAACTGAAGCGAAGCGTGCCGTATAAAAGAAGAAATTTCATTTTAATATTTTCTTTCACTCTTCGCGTGTCGTTTTATGGGGGGAGCAGGGGCCAAAGGTCGTCCTCGGAATTTATTATCTTGAAGCGGAGGGTAAGAACAAGCTTGAGTGGGTGGTCTATTGCGGTATCATCTGTCGCTATGTTTCCGCAGAAGTAATTAACCGAATGGGGGTCTCTTGTCATTGGGTCTTCAGTTTGCACGAGCGATTTTTCGTGGACAGACGCTTTTCCCTCCCGCGCTCATTTTATTGACCCTAAAAGCCAGATGGGGTTCGTCCTCGTTGCTAAAAATGTAACTGCCATTCCAGAAGTCGAACACCATGAAGTTCCTTTTTCTTAAAAAGACAAAGACTTCCGTTCGTTTAATTTCATTTGGCGAGACTTAGTTTAGTTCATTGGCAAGGTTATTTACGCTTTTCATTCTTTTCTAAAGTCGGCGTTTTAAAATTTGAAAGGTTTAATTCAATTATGTTGCTCGCCTCCATTTCTATTGGATTGTGTGCGTTTAAGCGCTCTGTCGTGCCATCTGTTTCTCATGGCCTGTCTGCACGTAAATATAAAAATGTTTTTTTGGAGCATGTTGAAGTACATTAAATCTGCTCTTACAAAAAACAACAACAAAATTGTATCATATGGTTTTATTGCTCACAGTGCTTTTCAAATAAATTTGGTTCTTCATTCGTTTTAACTTAACCTTTGATCGTGCATGCAGGTATATTAAATTAGATATATTTGTGAAGAAAAAAAAAGCTACAATGTTTTAGTGCACAAAATACTGCGAATAGAAATAAAGTGCTTAGTCATTAAACAACACTTCATAAAAATTTTGTTTTAATGTTCTTCAAGTAGAGGACGTTCATGTGCTAATGAAATGTTAGATGTTTTGTTGGATGAATTGGAGTGTGCCAGCAGAATTTTACAATATTTTCATGTCTTCAAATTTCCTTTAAACATTCTAATCATTTTACCCTCAGTTTTAGATGTCTGAATATTCTCGTTGTCTATCTACACTCTCATCGAAAGGAATTTAGTTCTTTTCAATGCAAATTCGGTGCCAAAAACGTACACAGTCACGCATTATAGACTGCGAAGGAAGAAACTGTTTATTATTAGGAACTTTAGCAAATTTCTGCGATAGTATTTGATTTGCATAATTTGAAAAATGCAAAGTCTTAGCTCAACTCCTTCACGGTGTTCTGATTTTTTAAGAACATGAGTGTTCCTTGGAAATTTATTTAGGAAAATTACACGACGCAGCAACGTGTAAAAATTGTCGAATTTTATATCGAAAATCAGCGTTCCATTGTTTCAATTCGGATTGCGTATATGCATTATTTCTAGACTTAAAAACACCAGACTTTTTTCTTTGGTGCTCTTACAAGGACCGGATGTATGTCAAGCTTAAGCACAACATTCAGGCAGAATTTCAGGCGTTGGAGCCAAATATGTTAAAAGCTTGTTAATACAAAAAATACCTTTTGTCCTCAAAATAAGATAATTTTAATATCACACATACGTATTTCGATCACTATTTGGCTTTTATACGAGGGGCGTTCAAATTTGACCTGGACTTTATTAAGTACCGAAAGGTGCTTTATGCGATCAGTGTGGGGAAACGTGTCTGTCCGTCTGTCTGTCTGTTCGTCTGTCCGTCTGTAACTCTAACTCCTCCGAGGCTATGAAAGATTTTCAAAATCTGTTTACGTCAGTCGATGAATATGGTTCATGGCACGAACCATTCACGAATATTATCTAAATCGGTTCATTGGCACGTCAAGGCACAAATGGTACCTCTATTTTCCCGCCAAGCAATTTTCAATGGGAAGATATATTAAGTAATATATCAAACAAATCGTAACGACGAAATAGAAGCGGATATAAATTACTATTTTCGCCAATTGATAAATATGTTTCAGGAAATGAACCATTTTGAAAAAGGTTGTAATCGAAACAATGGCACGTGCTCTAATGGTACCCTTATGACAATCACAAAAATTTTCAATCATAAGATATGGCATGTAATATATCAAACGACTTGGAATGATGTGTCAAGAATGAATATAACGTAAAATTAACGATAGTCCAAATTGGTTTCAAAGACACTCGGTTTAGTGGAACCATTATGGTTCATTGGAACTGGTACATTATGGCATGTAATATATCAAATGACTTGGTTCATTGGAACTATTAAATATGGCATGTAATAGTTCCAAATATATCAAACGACTTGGAATGAGGCGTCATGAAAGAATATAACTTAAAATTAATGATAGTCCAAATTGGTTTCAAGGAACCTGGTTTAGTGGAATCATTATTGTTCATTGGAACTTTCAATGCTAAAATATGGCATGTAATATATCAAACGACTTGGAATGACGTGTCATGAATAAATATAAAGTAAAATTAATGATAGTTGAAATTGTTTCAAAGGTACGTGGTGTAATTGTATCTTTATGGTCCATTAGAAACTTACAATGTTAACATAGGGATGTTTAAAAATATAGTTCCGCGAATGGGTTGGTTTAACCTTTCGGTACTTGGTTATGTCATTCCTTAATGGTTTATTTTTTATAAAATCAGGAAACAACAAAATAAAAACATACACCAGTTATTTCTCAAAGAACTCTCCTTGCTTCTCTACACATTTTTTCCAGCGTTCTGGATACGTCCTTTTTCACTTCCTCATTGAAGCCGAACCTCTGCCCTCCCAAGAACTCTTTCAATGGTTCAAAAAGGTGCTAGTCGCAAGGGGAGAGATCCGGACTGTATGGAGGATACGTAAGATGTCCCGTTTGAGTTTCGTCAGTGTGTCCATAGTCAGTTTGGCTGCGATGTGGTCTGGTATTGTCTTGCAGAAAACAAACAGCATTGGGAAGGAGTCCTGGTCGCTTTTTCCTTAGTGCCGGCTTCAGGGACGTCTCAGTAGTAGGGTGCATTTATCTTTCGACGTTCTTCCAGAAAATCGACATGAATGATACCCTTAATGTCCCAGAATACAGTCGCCAGCACTTTCGTTGCCGACGGTGTCATATTGAATTTCTTGGGTCGTGGTGAATCAGTGTGTCGCACGTTTGCTTTCAGGAGTATGGTGATGAATCCATGTCTCGTCGGTAGTCACAACACGCCTTAGGAAGCTATCACCTTCCCTGTCCTATCGCTGCAGCAGCATGGAACAGATTTCCACCCGGGTGGTTTTGTGATCTTCGGAGAGTTGCTTACGGACCCATCTAGCACAGACTTATCGTGGATGATGGATGGTCTTCACACTGCCAGTGCTGATGTTCAGTATTGAAGCCAATTCTCGGACATGAATCCGCCTGTTGTCCCGTATCAGCTCATTTGTTCGTGCGATGATACCATCATTGACATTAATTGCTGGCCTTGCCTTATGAGGTTCATTGCCGGTGGATTCTCGCCCTCCTTCAAACTTCTGGCACCAAGCAAAGACGGATGATCGAGACAAACATGACTCTGTGAACTGTCTTTGAAGTCTCTGATGAATTTCAAATGCTTTCAGATGCGTTGTGGAAAAACTGGATGATTATTCGTTGTTCTACTTTGGTCGACACATCGCTGTCCGCTATTTTGTTTAAACAAACAATCGGGTGTAATGGCATTTGCATGACAGGCGGTAGTTGCCATCTCAACAATGAAAGTTTAGATTTTTACAACAATGACATTTACAAAAAATAAAGTTCAGGTCAAATTTGAACGCCCCCCCCCCCCGTTTTTTGTAATTGCAAGTCGGTCTTTGTCAGATTTTTTTTTTACACATTTGGTCTATAATTCCCTGATTGGTCGTTCGAGATTATAAAAGAACGCTCTGTAATCCCTAGTCTCGCCTCACACTGAAAGATGATCACAGGGTGATCGAAATACGTATATGTGATATTAAAATTATCCTAAATTGTGGAGAAGAAGTATTTTTTGTTTTGTCATGTTGTTTATCCACAGCGTTTGGTTGGTTTCTATGTTAAAAGCCGTCACGGAAATACCTTAGAAAGAGCCCACAGATGAAAGAGATAAACTATCACTTTCATCTGTGAAGAGCCCGTGCTTGCGTATTCTTGTGTATAATTTATATCACTTGTGTATCACTTATACTTACATTTATTACGCACAATAAATTAATTAATCAATAAATAAAAGTTTTACTTAATTTCTAAATGATAAAGTTATTTATGAGCCGGCCTGTATTTTGTTGTTGTTGTTGTTTTGAAAAAAAAAAACACATTCTGATCAAATCCGAAAGCCAAGTCCCAGAGGCGGACCCAAGAGAGGTCTAAAGCCTGTTGCACAAAAACCGACTTTTCTCCGTTTTTTGGGTGTTTTGGAACTTTCTCCGACTTTTCACGTTTTTCAAAAATCGACACCGTTTTACATTTGCCGTCTTTTTTGCGTTTTTGAACTTTGTCCGACTTTTCACCGACTTTCTTCCGACTTTTGGATTTCCAACCGAGTTGGAATTTTCTCCGTTTTTTCAAAAATCGCACCAATCAGGTGAGCTCTGAGAGCGCTATGCATTGTGGGCGTCGTCGAAGCCAGAAGCCAGATCAAAGCCGCCATTACAAATAAGCTCAAAAGTTTCACGTTGTCATTGCAAAAAAAAAATATATATATATATATATGGAAAATTCGAAAGGCAAGCAGCTTAAACTGTTAAAAGAAAAGTTAATAAAGGAAGTAGAGGCGAGACCGGCTGCATATTTTCAGACCTTCGTATGTTACAGACGGGGGCGGAGCTTGTGAAACCTAAAGCGCTTCCCATTGGTCCTTTTCACGCCTGGGCCATCGAAGCAATAATAACTTAGGTTATCCATCCAGAATGTTTTTAATAAAAAAATATGAATAAGTTGCTTTAATAGAGCTTACATATTTTCAAAAATATCAAGAACAAAATCGTAGGTTTCTGCAGATCAAGAGAAAGAAATCAACTCGCTGTCGTGATCTTTGTTGGAGAGAATGGCATCGCAAGGGCAGAAATACTTACGCTCAGAAGGAGACTCCACGAATTCTGATTGCACTATCGCATATGGCTTTCACTTATGACATATGACTTAAATAGATGCAAAACCATTCGACGCACTATTCAAAAGTTTACGATGAAAAAAAAACAAACAAAAATTACCACCAAACGTACGCATTTTATAAATACCTAAATTTTGCTTATGTCCACTGTTGTCGTTGTAGCGCAGTGGTAAGCTTTGCGCTTCACATACCAAAGGTGGTGCGTTCAAATCACATCATTGATAATTTATGCTTTTTTTTCCTCCTGCTAAATTCGTTTAAAATGTAAAATGCAGTTTGTGGACCTAATCTAAATTTTTCTTCTGCTATTTTTTTCATAGCAAGTATTCTAAAATATTTTTAATGACTTTGAAATAGTAATTGTTTGAAAAATAGTGAAGATTTTGAAAGTGATCTTGTATAATAATTAAAAAAAAAAAAAGCTCTCGTAAATTTTGAGACCCACCATTTCACTTTTTCAACATATGAAGATCTGAAAATACGCAGACCGGCTATTTGGAACTCGTCGAGGAGCCATGTTGATTTAACCATAGCCAACATGATAGGTATGATTTAACTCCCTATCATGTTGGCTATGATTTAACTCAAGTCTCACAGTCAGCCCCATATACGTCATGCTCGATTCCACCAATCACATAAGAGTTCGCGTCGTCGATTTGTCAAAAAACGGATAATGTAAAACGGTTCGGAAAAAGCTACGTTTTTTTTCAAAACTTCCAAAAAAGTTCTGCAATCCAGAAAAACGGACAAAGTTTCAAAACGGAGAAAAGTCGGTTTTTGTGCACCAACCTTAAGCCAACACCACCTAGACAGAAGGCATGCGTACAGAAACGTCATACATTGTTACATCATCATCAAGCGGCTATTATTAATACCAATAATAAGCCTTAAATTTGGCCGTTTGATGATGATGTAACAATGTATACCGCAGGCCTTCTGTCTAGGTAGTGTCAGCTAATGCTCAAATGCAAGAAAGGGAAAAATTACGTGCTCGTGGAAGTATTGATGTTTGGTGTAGAAATTTCTTTACTATGTGACAACCCCTTGAAGGCACTGTAGATTTGTACTTCAATGAATGAAACTAACATGAATTATTTTATCTAGTCTTTAAAGTAATCATTGATTCATTCAGAAAAGATATCATAAAAACTTGGACCAATTGTTGAGGATTGTGGCTTTCTGTAAGGTTTTGTTTAAGTGTAGATTTAAATTCAATATTGACAGACTTTTGTGTAATGAGTGTGAAATAATACCAGTGGCAGAAAGAACGACAGGAATAATGTGTACTCTGGTAACTCCCCAAGAGCATTTTATTTAGTGATTTTGTCAGTGTATGTCTTTTGTAAATTGTGTTTATTGGGGATGGAGATATCAATTATGTAGGTCAGTTTGTTTTGCTTATCTACGAATGTAATGTCTGGTCTGGTATGATCGATAATTTTGTCAGTGAATATAGCTCTTTCAAAATATTTATGTGTGGTATTCTCTAAGACAGTGTCTGGGATATATTTGAAGTATGGAGTGTAGATGTCTCTAATGTTGATTTAAGCTTGTGTGTCTTAGCTAGATGTTGATGAATGATGTTGTCTGCCTGGTTAGACACTTTAGTTACATGCAGGTATATTGTTTTATCAGTTACGAAATAATTTCACATGGTTTGCTTTCCATCCTTTGCATTGGAAAATTCCATTCGGATCCCCAAGTCGAATTAATAATAATAATAATAATAATAATAATAATAATAATAATAATAATAATAATAATATTAATAATAATAACAACAGACCAGACATTACACTAGTAGATAAGCAAAAAAAGTGACTTACATAATTGATATCTCCATCCCCAACACACACAATTTACAAAAGACATACACTGACAAAATCACTAAATATACGGATCTTGCACATTAAATAAAACGCCTTTGGGGAGTTAACAGAGTACACATTGTCCCTATCGTTGTTTCTGCCACTGGGGTTATTCCACACTCGCTACACTAAATTTAAACCCACACTTATACAAAACCATACAGAAAGCCACAATTCTAAACACCTGTCACATAGTAAGGAAATTCCTACACCCAAACATCAATACTCCCACGAGTGCATAACTTTCCCTCCCTCGCATTTGAGTCCCTTGGGCTTTGGCCCTCTTTTGGGTCCGCCTCTGGGATTGGCTTCCGGACTTGATCCGAGTTTGGCTTCCCCAAACAATGACAATAATAATAATATTTGCTTTGACAAAGATCAGCTATTTCAGGGTCTTAGCACTCTTGTGTCCTATTTTAGTTTACGGAAGTACAGATTATTCTACATTAATTACCCAAAAGTAATAGTTAATTAACCACTATTTCGTAATAGCATTAAATTATTTATATTCTGTATCCGAATTTACAGAACATGGTTTCCGTATACTTTTTCTATGTTTCATATTCTCATATTGTGGTGGTTTAGCTTATCGCAAAACGTAGTCTTACTGAGGAAATCATCGTCATTTTTTGTTCTGTACATCTGACGGCCTATGATATGCACAAGTTTTAAAGAATATTTAAAGAACTCGTGACTGCTGTTTCGAATATATTGCATGCAACGAGGGAAAGTCAGTAAATAAGTTACAAAGGGTGACTTTAAAAATTACTAATTGGGATAGGAATCTGAAACACATCTAGATTTGGACGTTATCATCTTATTTCTCTACATAATTCCTGATGTTGATGATGCATTTGTCCTATCGACGTTATAGTCTTTCGATATCTTCTCGTTAGAAAACTGGACTTTGGTGCCTGACGCGATTTCACACTTCACTTCCATCCTCCCATGTCATCTGCACAATGCTTACCGCCAAGATGCTTACCGGACTAGAGAGGGGAAAGTCACTCTGAAAAAGCAAATGACCAGGAGGTTGAAAATGAAGTGCAAAACTGTCTCAGGCAGCAAAGCCCAGTTTTCTGACTATTACGTCGATAGGACAAATACATCAACAACAAAAGGAATTATGTTGAGAAATAAGAAGATAATAACGTGGAAATCTAGCTGTGTTTTAGATTTCTATCCCAATTGCTATGTTTAAAATACCATTTGTAGCTTACTTACTGACTTCTCCTCGCACATATAATAACCTCACTTCAGTACTGATGAATATGCCTTGAAACCACTAAAATCTGAACTGCTTACTTGATTAATAAAAGTACCAGCTTTATGTTTCAAGGACCACTCCAGAAATTTGTCGTTGAAACAATCGGTATACACGCAGCATCAATTTTAAGTACCGTGACGCTTTTGTTCGAATTTCATTGTCCTGTGGATATTAGTTTGAATGAACAGTGGCCCCAAGTGAACGTTGTCGGATTGCAAGAGCAGTTCATAATGGGGTTTTCAAGAGAGGCGTGGAGAGCCTTAATTTCCTACGACTATAAACAAATGCCTCTCAATCCAAATTTTGAGAGAAGCTTTCCCAGATTGTTCTTTTTCGAAAGCTTGTGTCACAAACTGGCATCGAGAATTTGGAAAGGAGCGAAAGTCTCTGAAAGACGATTCCCGCACTAGACGTCCTCTTGATGCAGTAGTTACTCCGGAAAACATTCGCCATATAGAGAACATGGTCAAGGCAGGCCCGCGCATCACTGACCAGTAGTTAGAGAAGCAATCCACATCGGATCGACAGCAGTCAACACTATTTTGCGAGTTCATCTCCAAGGATGTGCGTTATTGATCTCCAATGTGTTGACGTCAGAGCAAAAAGAGGAAAGAGCGAATTAGAGCTATGAAATGCACGAAAGTTTCGAATAAGGTGAATCACGTTCAGTTGACAGCAATTTGAAATGAATACAACGATTCTCTCACTAATTTCAAAAATTAATTAAGGCATCGTTATCCAACGATATAAGGGTTTTAGCATCAAAATGTTGTGAGCAGTAGCGGCTCGTGACTGATGAAACATGGCTTTACCCCCTTTCCTCCCTATTTGAACCTCCCCCCCCCCTAAAAATTATGTGATCAGAGAAATTAACCCCTCCCCGAACAAAGATATTAAAATGCGGAATGTTGAATGATTTAAAATTAATTTGACCACAGGGTCAAGTAATGACTCCCTTGTGATCATAAGTGGTTTCAATTGACCACGTGGTTCATGAACGTTCCCTAAGGAGCCGTCAAAGGAGCAGGTGTACAAAGGAGACCCTCCGCTGACACTGAAGGAGACCATCCACTGACACTGAACCATTCTCCTGCAGACTGGAAAAACTGCCTCTGCTGAATGGTACGTGCCGAAACGTGTTCCAAAAATGCTGCAACACTGGCGAGAAAAGCACCCAAGAACTGGACTTCGAGGTTTGTTGTTGCACAAGGATAACGCTCCTGCTCATCGGGCTGTTCGGACTGTGGAGTTTTTGCGGCGCAGCGTGTCTCCCAATTGCGCCATCCACTTGACTGTACCTGCGACTTCTTCGCGTTTCTTCGCATGAAAAACGAACTTCGCGGGGTTCGAGTCATTTTTTTTTTCATAGTATCTTCTTACACAGTGGTGGATAAAGTTTGAAACCACCTCAATTCAGAAAATAAGCAAGTTAAATTGAAATTTTTTGACAAATTATAGTGATGCACATGTTTATTGTCATATTCAACTTGATCATTTCCAAAAAAAATAAATAATAATTGAAATATGAAACGAACGATACATTTTGCTACAGTAGGGTCCGGAAAAAAGTTTGTGATCAGGATGGAAAAGTTCATGCAAATGAATACCAACTGCTTTAATGAATGTCATATTACATAGACTATTTAAAGGCATACACAATAGTGCATTTGTCTACAGTGGGTCTGGCAAACAACTAACAGATCATCAAAAGGTCAAATTGATGCACATCGAAAATGTGGAAAGTTAGAACATCTAATTGCCGGTCTTATTGGTAATCAATGATTGTAGTCCACAATTACCTTGCTAACCCACAAATGTATGGAAAAAAATAGTGGTCAGGACGGCCGAAAAAGCTCAATACAAGAACTGAAAGACAGATCCTTAGATTGGCCAGTGCTACAGGTGCCTCATCCAGTTCAATTACAAAATCACTGCAGCTGCCGGTTCACCCAAGAACAATCCGAAACATGCTGTCAGCATCAGAGCATCATGCGTACATAAAGATAAAGTCCAAACCAAAATTGTCTTCCCAGCATAAAGAAGCCAGACTGAACTTTGCAAAGCGATACATCAGTGATAGTCAACTTTGGAGCCATGTCGCTTTTAGTGACGAAAAAAGTTTAATTGGGACGGCCCAGACGGTGTTCAATACTACCGGCATTATTTGCGTCAAGAACCAGCATATCTTTCACGGCGTGTGCAGGGCGTAGGATTGGTTTTATGGGCTGCTTTCACCGAGCGAGAGAAGTCTCAAGTGGCATTTGTTTCTCTACGATCGAAGGCAACCGACTACCAGGACATCTTGGCAACTTCCTCTTTCCTCTTCGAGATCAATTAAATGATCCGAAATTCATTTTTCAGCAGGACAATGCGCCAATACATAACTTTGGAATGGTTAAAAACACAATATCACATCAATGAATTGGCCTGCTGCTGTCTCGACCTTAGCCGATTGAAAACTTGTGGGATTATCTGGTTCGAGTGGTTTATGCTCATGGAAAACAGTATAACAGCGTCTCCGATCTGAAAAAAAGCTATACAGATCGCGTGGGACCAAATAATGCCACAAAAACTTCAAGCTCTTGCCGAAGAGACTCCTTGATGTTATTGAAGTGAGAGGACGTCCAACAAAATACTAATCCAAAACGTTTTAATGATTCTCACGGAAAATCCATCCTGGTCAAACTTTTTTTCCACCACTGTACATTGACGTAATTTTGTGGGTCTCCGGAGTCGAATGGAAACGAGCCTTTTCTGCAGTCCTACGCGAGAATGTTTCTTATATTTTTGCATAGGAATTAAAAATAGAAACGTTTCTGGTTTCGATTTGACTACGTTAACTAGACTTTTATCGTTTTGCTTAAAGAGAATGGAACTTGAAACGCCGCTAAATATTTTATTGCAGCTCTAATGTACAAAGAATAAACCTTAACGACTATATTCAAGCGTTGTAATGCTCTTTGGGAATGGTTAATTGGTATTTTTCGTAAAAAAGTCGCCTTTGTTTCTAAGACATTTTTCCTTCGTTGAAAGGAAAGGAGGAGAAAGGACTCGACGAATCGTCTCCTCTTGCAAGTTATTTTTCCCTCGTTTTGTCTTAATTTTTATTTTCTTGGTTCGTTCTTATTTGGTTCTTTCTTTACCTCTCCCCCCACCTCCATTCCATTCTGTTTCTCCCTCTACAACGACCATGAATCGGAATCCATCGTCAGAAGCACGACGGCGATGACTGAAGCAAAAAGATTGAGGCGGCTGCAGCTCTCCTCCTACTCCCCCGCTTTCCGCCGCCGTTTTTATTGTTGCGCCGGAGAAATTCATTCATGGCGCCGAGCGTTTCATTTGTGAATGCGGGCACTCGCACGGAGGGGTGGGGGAGGGGGTGACTCTCCCTCCTCCGTGCGCTGCGCTCGTCCTCGCTCGCTCTCTCTCTGTCTCTCTGAATGGAAGTAGGCCACAAGGTATCGATCAGTCTGACTTTCTCGCCAAACAAACGCCCGGCGCCGCTATCGAGCGTGCGTAGTAGACGACTGCGGGGGTGGAAAGAGACCAAGGCAAATTGCAAGGCCGACACCAGGCTGAGCGGATTTTAATTCTGAATCGAATCGTCTCCGCCCAGGAGAAAAGAATAAAAATGCTTCTACGTTCGTACAACTTTTTTTTTTCTTTCTCTCTTTAAGTGTCCTTAATTTCTGAATAATTGCGCTTTATTTTTATTTTAGTTTTTTGAGACCATAAATGAGACCATAACACAATTACTGTGGCGTTTGAAGTGCAATCGATTTTTCTAATCACAGTAAACCTTTTATTTGTTTAACTGTTTTTATATCATCGCTTGAAATGCACACTTTTAATCAGAAGATGTAAATGCGGAGGAAGTGTATTCATCCATAATGTAGCATGTACTTTAAAGCCACCTACCCACGCGTCAAAAAGTTAAGCATAATTGTAAAAAAATAACATTTAAAGGTTCAGGTCCAGAAAAAAGACAAACATTTGTATGTAAATATCGTGTAAATCTGTTAGACGGTTAAACCAATGTCAATTCACGATCAGATTATATCATAAATGCATATTTATGCAAAGTGATCAAAGTGCTATAAATACAATAGAGTAAACCATAAAGTCACATTACACAGTCATGCAAGCCACGTAAGGAGAACTTGTTATTGTTGATTTTGCGTTTAATATGGACCACAGGCGCCAAATTGATCTCGTCAGACTAATCGGAAGACTCGAAACAGTTCAGTCAAAAACGGAAATCTCCAGAGAACTGAATATTCCACAAAATGTGGTTTCCAAACTTTGGAGACGGTTCCAAGACACAGGAGATGTTGCACGGTCGCCCAAGGGTTACGACTACTCAGTAGGACCGGTCTTGGCAATTAACTGCAAGATGTCAAAGGACCCTACCTGCCAGGCAGCTGTTTAAACGATTTGCAGCCGCCTCAGGAACAAGAATTTACTGAAGGCTAAAGGAAGCTGGTCTTTATTCCAGACATCCGCAGTTTGCGTCCCGCTTATCCCTACGCGTCGTAGGCCCATTTATTCACCGATGAGTCCAGATTCAGCTTACAAAGCGATTCTCGTCGAACCACTATCTGGAGAGAACGTGGAACTCGTTATAATCCCAAATAAAATCAAGGAAAACGGTCAATATGGATTGGGGAGGCATCGTGCTAAACGTATGCACAGGGATCCACATTTTTGACACAGATACCGTTAACGCTCGGAAATATAGAGACGAAATACTGGAAAGTCATGTTAGAGGTTTCAGAGGTGCCGTGGCTCTAGATTTTATTATAATGCGCGTTCCCACAGAGCTTTGCTGGTAGAGGACTTTTACAAAATAAAGATATCCAATGCATGGAGTGGCCATCAAGATATATGGATATGAATCCGATTGGGGATGCGTGGAATGCACTAGGGAGAAGAATTGTACTCCATCAGCCTTCACCAATGTCTATCCTACAGCTCAAAACTGCTCTTTGCCAGGAATGGGATTGTTCCCAACCGAGCTCTTGAACAACCTCGTTGAAACCAGGGCTGTGGGAATGAATTGATTTACGTTATGTTATAACGTTACGTTACGCATTGTGTTATTAGGTTTCGTTACATTATGTTTTTTGTTACTTGATTTCGTTATGCTAGGTGTTACGTTACTGAATATCGTTATCTTAGAAAATAACGTTATCATAATTTTTTAATAATAATATTTTATTTTTTTTTGTTTGAGGAGGAGTGCATGCTTGAATGACAAGTTATTTTAATGTCAGTCACCTCCCTGTTATCAATGGGCTCCTCCAGAACCCCAACACTCCTGATTATTTGCATTGCATATTTCTTACGCTTGTTTCCCGCAGCCTAGATTTTGTTACGTTTCCGTTATTATTCCGCTTTAAGAAATTTCGTTACGTTAAGCATTATAATACCGCTATTAATATCGTTATTTCGTTACGTTTCAGTTACGTTCCACAGCCCTGGTTGAAACCATGGGATGTAGATAATGGCTTCTGTGGCCGTTAGGGGTGACCCTCTCTTATTAGCACCATTTTCCCCACGTTTCGTGCGAATAAAACCATGTTTGTCCCCCTCTTTTCATATGCTTCTTTTTTATGAAATAAAGCAAGTTTAATTAAACTGTTATTACTCTTTTTGTTTGCACTTGCAATGTGACGTTGTACCCGCATATCAAGTTTCACCTCATTCTGGAAGTTGGTTTATGAAATAAGTATACTGATATTGATTATGCTTAACTTTTGGACACGAGTGTTTTAACATTATGACAATATTGGAATTTACAAATTAACCAGAAATGCATGTGACAAATTTTACAAATAGGTAGAAAATATGCAAATGATTAATCAAAATTTCTTAATTATATCATTTATACTGGCCATAAATTCAGCAAAATTGAAGAACTCTTGGAAATTCTAATCAACTCCAAAGACAATAGCAAAATTAAATATCCTGGAAAATTTAGAAATTTTTAAGGCCACTTCGAGATATGGAGTGTAAGCTTTACACCGAATGTCTCATTTTAAATATAAAGCTAAATATCTTGAAAACGAAAACATCATATCAGTGAAGCGATACTGGAAATGATAAAGCTAAAGGAGGAAGCGATGCTGGCAATGACAAAAATACAGGAAAAAATACAATGTGGCCCAAAAATGTATACACACTTTACTATATGTTATCTATAACTTTTCCCGTAACAGCAAAATCGAAAGCTTTCTCCCAAGATTATTACATTCATTGAATGAAGCCCCCCCCCCCCGATCGGAGAAGACCGCATTGCCGCATAGACATAAAGATAACTTGATAAGAGTTTGCTAGAGAAATGGATAGGAACAACTGTTTCACCGTATTCAAAGTACTAGTTAACCACAAAAGTTCTTGCCATTTTTAATTCCGGAAAACAAAATGATGTACACAAAGAGTAGCGTATCGCTAGTCCCCAAAGTAATCCCCATTGGCATCTACCAGCTTCTGCTAACGTGTCTCCAGTTGATCAATCCCCTGGCTGTAAAACTTGCCGGTCTTGAACTCAAAGAAGCCCGTGAGTGCCTTTCGTAGGTCTGTATCATAGGTGTAGGATTTTCCACGAAGATGGTTGCCCAGAGAATGGAAAAGGTGATTATCCGTTGGAGCAAGATCTAGTGAGTAAGGTGGATGACACAAAGTTTCCCACTCAAGCCGCTCTATGGTTTCCTTGGCCACCCGCGCCACATGTGGCCGGGCATTGTCATGAAGGAAGAGTACCCCTTTGCGATTCACCAATGCTGGCTCCTTCTGCTGCAATGCCTGTTGCACACGTTCCAACTGCTGGGAGTACAGGTCCCCAGTGATGGTTTGGCCAGTTGATAGCAGCTCGTAGTGAACCATCTGGCGTCTAGTCCACCACACACAGTAGACTACGGGGTTCATCAGAAATGGCAATTTCTCCCGATCTGAATTTCTGGAACCAATGCCTTGCGGTGCGTTCAATCACAGCATCATCCCCACACGCAAGACACTGTGGGGATTTGATGCTGCTGCTGACAAGCCCACCTTGAAGTCATAAAGCAAACAACACCTAAACATCTCCTTCGATACCTCCATTTGTCTTCACTTCTGCACGGGATGTGATTGATGTGAATGGCCAACAGCCCTGTATTTATACAGGCTAACCTTCCTGCTCCCCCGTGACAGATTTTGGACCACACGGTATACTCATTTGCATATCTTCTATCACTTCCTTTTATGGCAACATAAAAACGGCAAGAACTTTTGTGGTTACCTAGCATCTTGATGCTTATGGTTAATGAACGCCTGTCGTAATTATAGAAGTCAGAGGTGGTTTATGCCTTGATGTCTGTATGAATTTAGTGTTACAACTTTTAAATAGATTTTTTTTTCTTTTACTGAAGTGTGTATATTATATTTTTTTGAGCCAACCTGTATTTCAGATAAAGTTGCAACTTTCTAAGGGAGCAACAGACTTTTTTAGAGATGCTACTTTTTTATCTGAAATATTTTTCTTTAGTGTTTTTCGTTTTTAAGATATTTAACTGTCGGTTCGGTGGGCATTATAATTATATTTTGCATTTTTAATTTACTTTAATGGATATTTGTGTTTGTCCCTTTACTAACAAGCTTGGTAATCTCAATAGGCTAATCCCTGCTAAGTCAAATTTCAAATAGATTCAATGGTTATTTAACATCCTCGATACCGAAAAGTAAAAAAAGGAATAGAAAAGAAAGATTCAGATATTTAGCTGCATTACTTAAAATAGGACACTTGTTTTAAAAACAGAAAATAAGGATTCGTGATTAATTATTTAGTCTTAATATAACAAGTAAATACGTACATAAAATGGTTCTACGCTTCATAAACACAGTGAATTAAAATGACCTTCAATATAAATGAAAAGGTCTATACTTAATAATACTGTAGAATAAGTGCTTGCTTTGGAAAAATGAAAAACTTGTTGACAAATATTTCAAAGGAAATTCCACTAGCGCATTAACATCGACAGTTGTCATTTGATTCTCATATTTAACAATTGTCCAAATGCTGTCGTCATAAATTGCTCAACGTTTGCCTAATACCCATTCAGCTACAATTTAATTGATATTTGACAAAGACCTTCGTTAAACCTGTATTTGAAAAAAAAATCCGAAATTCTCAAAAGGCAGATCCACATAGAATGAACATGCACCCGGATGAAACGCTGGATAGACCCGCAGAGGATTAAGCTCTTTGTATAAAATAATTTTGAAATTATAACCATCACAAAGTTACATTCAGTATAACATTGAAGGTAAATAAAAAATTAATAAAAAAATATAAAGTAAAATACAGTTGAAAATAGAATTCACCGAATTATTAATACAAATGAATGTTGCCGTATAAGATGTTGTCCATTTATAATATGTTCATTTGTTATTTTTTGTGATGGTTTGAAGGATGTCCAAAAGTATGTAGAGATGATGTTGTTGTACTTGGACTAATAGGGCGTTAACAAGAGAATTGAAGATGTTGTAGAATTAAAGATCTTGAAGAATACTGAAGTGATGTGAAATTGGTGATTTTGAAGAAATAAATGTCCAGATATAATTATAATGCCCAATAAAGTCTTCTAGACTTATCTTCAATTGGAAATTTTTAAAAATTCTATAGTTGGTAGAGGACAGTAAACTGAATATTTTGAGCTAAGGAACCAATGGTCGGGAATTCATATTTCAGAAATGTTTCAAAAATTTCAGAGCAATTTGTGTGAAGAACTTTTTTTTGTAAGCTCCTTTCGTTTTCAGAGCAAAGAACTGCTCATTTTGATATTGAGTTTCGTGAGCGCCTGAACAACAGATTCCCTAATCATTGGATTGGAAGGGGACGCCCTGGAAATTTTTCCTATCTCACATCAAGTCTTTGTGTGTGAAATCTGACGCGATACTGCTTGCCTGTCTCTTTGAACGACAGTCACCAAGAATTCTTGAACGAGTGAGGCAAAATTTGATGCGTCGTTAGTAATGCATGTAGTGAGTCTGGTGGTCGCCACTTTGAATCCTTGTTCTGAGTTGTACGATGTTGCAATGTTGTTGCTATGAGATGTTAGTTGTTTATGAGTAAAACACTTTCTTGTTTGCTATGGAAACGAAAGCAACTTACAAAAACGTTTCTATAGTCTGGTTCTTTATATCGGTAGAGAAACTCACGTGACTAAAGTGACCTCTTTAGAAAGTAATTCCTTTACATGTCACTCCTATGTCATATGGCTCAGACTTTTTCCGTCTTCGTGCTTTTCTTTTTTCTTCCAAAACGTCAAAAAATGATTTTTATTATTTTTTATTTCTGAAATGGAATTTGAAAAGCTTCAGCCGTTTTTATCCCACCGAACGCGAAAACTCTCCTTCACCTTCAAGGAAAAGCTCACGACGTCATCAGTCAGTCGGGCGCAAGTGCGGAGCATTTTTTTTTTTAGTCGCATTTATTTGTGTTTAGATAAAGATCACTATAGTCACATGAGTTTCTCTACAGAAGTAGGGAAACTGACTATAATACGTACTGCTCTTCTTTCAAGATCTCGTGGGGGCCTGAAATATTTATGAATATTGGTTCATTATCTCAAAATACATAGTTTACAGTCCTCTGCCATCTGTAAAATTTGACCCTAATAAAGGTTTGAGAAACCCTGTTTAAAGAATTAGTTTTTTAAAATGAGCAATGAGGTGAAGGGTGAAAGGTAAATTTGACTGAAATAAAGATAGACAAAATCAATAGAGGCAACACGGAACTTTAATAAGAGTCTACGCGTCCGGTGAAAGCACCAACATCACGGGCAATAAATAACAAAGAATAGGTAATGACAACAAAATATATGGCAAAATAACATTACTTAAGTAAGATTACGATTGATGACATTTTAAGCGTTGTTGTTTCTTTTCAGTTGCCCCCTTGCTAACTGATTGGCCTTTTTCCCTCTTATTTCTTCGTTTTGCGGGCTTTTCTGTAAGCCTGCCAATCGGCTTTTTGGTTAAGCTTATTCAATGTGGTTTATTGCTTGTGATGATGGTGCTTTCACCGAAATGCGTCGGTATATTTTTGAATATATTCTGCCAATAAACTGGTGGTCGCAATAGATAGAAAAAGGTGACTTATTTTCGAATCTGCAGTCCGAAGCATTGAATCATGATAATGTTTTTAGATGCAACAAACAAATAAATATTTTATACCTTTTATTTATTTATCAATGGACGAGTCTACAGAATCATGTACATCGGTAATACTGAATAAGGGCTTATAATTACTGAAGTAGGAGATATAAGCACGAATATCGAGTCTCTCCATATGTCGAGTAAATACAGCGTCTATGCTTCTCCTGGTGCGTCTCCTTACTCGCGTCTGTGCTCACAATCGTATGTGGGACCACAAACACGGCACGTGCAAGCTTTTCGCAGTATCTAAAATTACAAAACGAGGATATCTTGTATGTACGCATCATTCGTAATGATTGATGCATCACCTTTTTTGGGTCGTAACATTATTGTTAACTGTAGAGAGGAAGGAATCTGTAGAAAAAAATTAAGCACTTCAAAGTAGGCCTACATAGAAATTCAACAAGCGCATAAAGTATAAATGAGATGAAGACTTCAAAAAGCATCAAAAGATCTAAATGTTTCGAAATAATAAATTATGAAGTAAATTGTGAGTACTAAAATATATTTATTGTAATGGAAAAGCGTTTATTCCAATACACTAAGATTCATTAGTCTTCATTCGAAACACTGAAAGCAAAACGTTGGGCCATTATGCAGCGAAGTATATTATCTGTTACCACACTTTCAATATATTTCATAATATCTCTGTAGTAAAGATTTAAAAATAAAAACTAGATGGATCCCGTCAAAATTTGACGGTAAACAACCCATCTCCATCTCTTTAATTAAAAATCTATTTGCCTGTAGTGTTGTTTATTGTTATCGTTGTTAATTGTTTATGTAATTGTTAATTTGATCATCAATGCTAGCAAAGTTGTTGATTGTGACGTCATTGTGGAGAGGATTATTTGATTTGCCAGCGTAAGCAATTTTGAATTGTAAATTACCGCTTATTAATAGTAATTATGGACACAAAAACTAACTTTGACAAATCTGCAGACAAAGATCTTTCATTTAAGACCCAAATGAAGTTTAGACATGCAGTAGTTTTCTCCAACGAACTGTCGAAAGAATCACCCTTGCAACTTAAATATATAGATTGTTGCTCATATAACAACGGTCAGGTGACTTTTCAGTGCCGGCGTGTGCTTCAAGCCGGCGCCAACAATTGCAATGCTTAAACGTGCAATAACAATGCAAAACTGTTTCCGTAACGCTTTTTGCTGTCGTTTTTTTGCATCATTTTTGTAGAATGATGTCCAGCCCACAGATTAATGATAAACACAGATATGCCACGCCATTGCTAAAAATGACGCAACATGCGGTGCATGCGGTAAATTCAAACGCAACATAATGTCTATTCATTTGGTATATCTGCGGTTTACCGCATACACCGTTAGGTTTTGGCGCAACACTTTCTAACAATGGCTTGGCACATCTGTGTATATCCTTAATTTATGGTCCAGCCTTAAAGCATTATCATGTTAAAATTTCAAACAGCTGTATCTGAGACTTCCTCATAATATTTGTCTCTTTCGTTAATGTATTTCCAGAAAACTGAGAAATTAGAAAATTTGATACTGATGGTCACAGCGTTATTAATAACCAAATACGACATGTTTGTAAAATTACAAAAGATATTCAAACCGTTGAGCAAACTGTCTCATTGAATTTCTGCCACGACCAAATATGCCTGCAGTATCTCTTGCATGGTCACTTGCATCTAGGGATGTTATAGCGGTATTACCGGTTTTCTAATAAAAATGTATTTCGCTAAAACCGGTAATAATAAACTAATACACTTATAAATTTTCTTTATCCGAAACTACATCTTGTGGTCAAAAATGAAACCCAACTATTTGTTAGTTGTAAATCCACTGAACTGAATGGTTTTAATCTACAGTATTAGTGCTTTCAGAATCACATGAGCGTTTGAAGTATCCGAACTTCTCTTTTATAGGCATGAGGGTTTCCATTATCTGTGATTTGGGTGTGCTGTTTGATTCTAGGCTGTCCTTTAAACAGTACATTCTGGCGGTTACTAGGAAGGGCTAGGCTTACTCTACTGACTGGTCTTTGTCGTTTTATTCGTATTCTTGGTAACATAGAAATATTTTCAAAGCTATATGATGTAGTTGTCCATCCCGTCTTGAATTGAGCTTCGCCGATTTGGACCAGTTGTGCGTCGACTCATTTACGCGTCGAAAGATGTTTTATTCGTGAGGCCTTTATACGATATTTTAAAACTGATTCGGAATAACTTTATTTTTTTTCCTGAAATGTCAAAAAAAAATTATTATATGTCGAGTTCAAAGTTTCCCAACTTTTAAGAGCTTATTTTTTTTAAGAGTTTATTTTAATGTTCAAAAGTTTGCAATACAAATTGATTATAAAATTCAACGTATTTATGTAATTAAAATAAAAGATTTTAGTAATTGTAGTCATTGTAAATTATCTTCTGTCCCACAACATTTTATAGTAAAATATATATTTCTTGAATTTTTTTTTTTTTTTACCGGCATTACCGGTAATGGAGATTTACCTTTTCGGTATTACCGGTAATACTACGAAATCCGGTAATATTGACAACCCTACTTGCAACCACAATTTGCGCTATCAGTTCCTCAAGAGTATCGTACATCACATTCTTCAGATGTCCCCAGAAGAAGAATAAATCTAAAGGGTTTAGGTCCGGCGATCGATCAGTTTTTTATTTTATATATCAACTTTTAATTTGCGATTCCCTGTTTATTGGCAAAAAATATTGAAAATAAGGTTCTCTACCACCCCTACAAGTTTGTACACACAGTTCGTAAATACCCTGTATAAAGAAAAAGTTTCTTAATTTAATTATCAATATTTTCTGTTGCTCATATTCTACTTAATGTTGAAATTGTTTGACGAAACCACCTTTTTCTATTTAATAGCGATAGAGTACCGAGATTCACAAGCAAAGCTTGGAGGCATGTATTGCAGACGAGAGGAAATCGGTTTATTTGGGAACTAATAGGATTTTTAGATTTACGTGTATTTTGCGCAGAATGCTTTCAGAGCACCCACCAAATCCTTTGGCTGCTTTACGGTGTATTGCGCAGTTGCTGGCGTCTTATTATTTTTTTTAATGGGATTTGTACTGGGGTTCTATTTGTGTGAAATTTATTTAAAATAATTTTCTATCGACATAGTAGTATTTTTAAAAAAATATTGCCAACAATAGAAGTTGTAAATTCATATTGCATAAGATTTTTCTTCCTCAAATTCGAGACTGAGGAATGTTACGTGAAGAGCGTATCGATTTCACTACGACGAAGAACCAATTGTGGAAGCTCTGCGCCATTGTCGCAAGCTGCTGTTGCCCGTTTTGGATTTCCTCCTTGTGCCTTTCATTGTGTTCGTTCATATTTCAGACCGAGAAACACACGAAAACAAGAAGAGGGGTGGGGGGGATTAGAGGAGCCTCAGTCGCACTGATGGACATCGTCATCATCATTGAGATAGAGAGCGGGCTGTTCCTTTCATATCCGAACGCCTTCCGTCACCTCCCCGTCTCCGTGCCAGTGGGAACGGCCGCCTTCCATTCGGAATGACGGTGGCAGTCAGCGGCGTCCCTCAATGAACGCGACGAGGGCGGGAAGGGAAGAAAAGAAGGAAAAGGAATGGCAGGGGGAGGGGGCGGTGGCTGTGTTTATCCAGGGGCCGGCAATCGTTTTGGATGAAAATTGCTCGTCGGCTTGGAAGGATGAGCCCGGAAAAAGCGCGTGGGATGAAGGGTTTTGATGTTGGCCTGGCGCCTGCCTACGCATCGCTCCAGTCTTTGCCGCCATTCACTGGCGCAGTGCGCGGAAACCTACCCTACCTAACTCCTTTCACCTGATGGATTGACTTTCGCCTTCCATCGACGGTTGGGTTGCGCCATTCGGGGGTCTCGACAGCATTGAAAACGACCAAATGAGCAGGAGATGGATCGGTCGCGTTATAAATAGACGGACTGAAGCAATCAGTGCGGTCGTACATTTCAATGAAATGTAATGAATGGAGGAGTTTTGTTTCTCCGGTTTGTTGAGCGAGCCATTGGGAGATAAAAGAGCTTGGAAATTGAATTACTGGAGGCGCTTAACCGGAGGAGAGAGCATGAAATATTAGGCGCGGACATTTTTTTAACACGCGCTGTATTTTGTCCTTGGTTTTAAATTAAAACTTTTAAAAGAAGATCTTTTTTTAAAAAAAAAATGTGAAAGCTTTTTAATTGGTAATGGGACTGTGCTGTTGATAAATTGATGCTCATTGAGAAAATAATGTCTTTGGATGGAAAGTATGGCCTACTTAATTGAAAATGTAATTAGCATAATTCATACTTTATGCTCCAAGGAGTCTTAAAATGTATAATTTCTTTTAAATTTACGACGACAGTATCTTCATAGGAAAAGTCATTGGAAATCTTATAAAGTATCCGTCCGTCTCTCCGTCATATCAAGCAAACACGCACTTTTCATTGGCTAACGCAAGTGCGTTAGTTATTAATAGAAACATAAGACGCCAAAACTGTGGACACTAGGATAACACTAAAGGAAGAAAAGAAAACACTATTTCACATAAATGAGTTTATAAAATTAAAACTTGTATGCACATTTCGGAGCTTTCTGTCTCCTTCATCAGTGAGAAACAAGTAAAAATAACAGCCAAAAGGCCGCTAAAAGATGTATAAAGAAATTATAAATACAAAACTGATATTCTTGTAAAGCATTATTGAATAAAATTAAATACGTTTTTTAAGTCTTAAAAAATGTTTTGACAATCATACATTTTTCCAAAAAAAAAAAAAATAAAAATAAAATGCACATTAGCAACCAAATTTGTAAATGTAAAGAAATTAAAAATACAAATCAAATTTTTAGTGCAAACAGTCAGATAATAACTAATGAAGTTTCCCTTTTCGCTTATTAACTTGAATATCCTGTTGGGCATTGATTTCACAAGTTGCTGTAACATTTTTTTTCTTCATTTTGTCTCAGCTACGCAAAAGTTCAACTTTCATTTCGTTCACGTGAGAGTATTGCTGATTAGCAAACCGTGGAAGGCCAAAAGCTGTAGACAAAGGTGTAATACACAAAATAAGAGTAACGCACAAATCCACATAAAGAGTTTAATGAAAGCTCGAATGCACATTTCGCTGATAACGTCAACTTCTTCAGCGAGATCCTTGGCCTACCGATATATTGAGAAACAATATAACGAAAGCTAAGTTATACGGAGGGTTAAGATCAGGACCTCTACTTGGCCATCTGAGAACTTCAATCATTTCTTTGCAAAACCAGTCTTTTGTTGACACTGAAGAGTAACATGGTGCATTATCCTGTTGAGAAGTCCAATTGTTTCCACCAATAAGAGGTCCAAAAGGAATTAAATGTTCATACAACATTTCCTGAAACTTCACTGAAGCCATTCGTTCATTTATAATAGGAGGTATCGCGATATGCGGCTTCTCTAGAATGCTCAAGCTCTGGACATGCCCCATACAAATTTTTTCTCCTTCCTGTGGGCAGTGTGCCTCTTTGTACTAAATCCAAATACAGTTTTCTGTTTCTACGTTCAGAAAGTGGAAGGAATGGATGAAAAGTGACGTTTTATCTATGGATACATGACTATTGTTTTTCTTTTTTCTGGTATCCGAATTATTTACATGAGCAACGCACTGATAATTAGGCAGATTTCAAATCTAACAACAGAACAGCATGTCCACAATCACGTCACTAACTGCATACGGCGCATGCGCTGCGCATCTGCAGTGTGTTCTGAGGAGTGGGTTACATAGGGAAGCCGCATATCGCGATACCTCCTATTGCCAAGTGAGTTTTACCATTCGAGTATAAAAATAGAAGAGTTCTATGTTTATGCTCGAAGGATTTACCATTATAGGCAAAGCCCCCCCCCCCGAGCCATAACACTACCAGCACCCATTTGCCTACTGAAAAATTCCTTGGGTTCCTTTCTTAAGTCGTGCCAATAATACTTATTTCCATCCGGTACATCTAGATTAAATTTTTTTTTCATCAGAAAAGACAACCCTTTTCCACTTTTCTTTCCAGTCCATTAAATCTTTTGCCAATCCATGCGTGCCGTCTTGTGATCATCAGTTAATTTGGGTTTTTTCAATAACTTGATATATGCTGCATTTTTATTATTCTTTAATATTGTCGCAACTATGGTATGCGATAGAGGAACTGACAGATTTGAAGAAATTGAACGAGTGGACATTCCACTTCTAATGGCAAGACTAAAAATTCTTCTTGTGTCTCTTTCACTCAACTTTTGTTTTCTTCCACTTCTATTGTTTTTTTCCCCATAACTATCACCTTTTTTAATGGCATTTTGAACTACTCCAACTGACCTCTTCACCAATTTAGCAGCCTCTAAATATGATTTTTCTTGGCTATGGTAAAAAATATAGTTTTCGCATCTCCTGTTCATTCAGTTCATTACCACGTAGCATTTTTAAAAAAAAATAATGTTATGTTCGTAATTACAAATTCCAACACTCACTAGAACATGTAATACAACCTAATTTACATAAGTGAGTTCATTAAAGAGTAGGGGTGATGGAAGAAACAGAAATTTTGATCTGTATTTATAATTTCTTTACACCAATTTGGTTGCAAATGTGCATTTCATTTTTATTGGAGAAATGTATGATTGTCAAAACATTTATGACAGCTAATAAACATTTTTAAGACTGAAAACGTACTTAATTCAGTTTTTTATGTCGTACCTTCATTAAATAATGCTTTACAACAATATCATTTTTGTATTTATAATTCCTTTACAAACCTTATATAGGAGCGGTTAACCAACTGGAAAAATTATTTCACAATATAAAGGAAACTTATTGCAAGAGGAACATTCAAACTTACAAACCCCCGGACAGAATTCTCTGGGAATCATGTCTTTTACCATGTTAAGCTTTTTTCTTCAGAGTATTCGAACTTCTGAAGACCACTTTATAGTTGATTTTTTTGCAGATCCTTTTAAGACCTCCGTTTAAATTTACAAAAATGATTATTGTAAAATTTTTGTCTTTCCGTACAAAGTAAATTAGCGATTTTCGGCATTCACGTAGATCGAATGCAGGATGTAATCTGCGTCAAAATTGTTGGGATAAGGTACTTTTGAAATGGGCTAAGTAATGAATTGTTTTGGGTTTCACTAAAATAAGGGGTCATCCAAAAAAAACATTTTTACTCTCTCCCTCCGCTCTGTGGAAAATCTTTAACCCCCCCCCCCCTTAAAAACCACATGGTCATTGGCTTACCCCCTCCATTTTTCAAGTATTAAAAAGGGTTCCTGGTTAACACACTTCATTTCGTCTTAGTCATTTTTGATCCTATTCACTTCGTTCCAAGATCGTTTTGTCACTCAGTCGACTCGATACATTCAACTCGTCATATTCAATTCGTCCCCGATTCGTTTCGTCACTACTCCGTATCCTGTAATGCAAAACATGTAAGAATATATATGTAAAATAACAGATCTTCTATTCTTGCATGCAATGTAAGCCAGGCAAAGGGTCAAATCACAATTCTGCAGATGCGTATTAACCTTCGAGCATAAAAATACGTCTTTTAATGCTCTAAGGTATTAACAAAATCATATACATGTACGGGTAATTTAGAATAGACTGCATTAATATATTTATTGACTTTACTATATGTTAGCAGACGCTAAGTGAATTCGATAGGAATTATTGCAGTTACATATTAATGTTTTATTAAATATGTATATCCACCTCCTTATCTTGAGGAACCCTAGAAAATTACGACCACCACTACAGAAATGAGACGAAGAGCACGAGTCTGTCCGTGGAATGGCAGGCACACTACTAGCACTAATAACAAAGTCTCTAAAGTATAGCAGTGCTGATGTCTCTATAATCGTTCCAGTTTGCAACGAACATATACTACTTAATTTAATTATACTAAAAGCAGATTCGGATTCAGCACACGAAAAAACACAAGGATAAGTCAAATTCTTTCAAGATGATTTTTCATTGCTGGCATGTGCAATCATTCCATTTTGTAACTCTGAAAAATCGTTCCGTTTCTGCATTGCAACAATTGAAATGTTTTCCAAATGCCTACAACACACTGTATATACTCACCCAATCTGCTGATGACATGTCATTTATTGCCTCATTTATTTTGTGCCTTCTGTGATTGATTATTTAGCGCTGACATCACGTATAGGAGATGGTTACATTAATGTGACTTGACTGTTTATTATAATGGGTAAGATATCTGTATATTAATAGAAGCTCTGAAAAATGCATATCATTCAGGCTTCCATAAACGCAGGAACTCTTGTGTTTTTTCGCATGGTCAGCGATATGTCGGTTGTTCCAGCGTGGGAACGGTAAACCATTTAGATATCTTTGTCTCGGAAGAAAAAATATGGACTAAGAAATCAAACAGTAGATCTATAATACAAGGTTTCTATGGACAAAGCGGGAAAGTATGGACCAATACCTTTAGCACAGGCAGAATTTTGCCTTATTTTAAGCGTAACCGTGACATATGGCGCATTGTTAGCAACATGTACCGGGAGTTGTTCAATAAAACACAAAATATTGGTTTAAAAATCCAAATTCATTTGGTCGCATTCAAAAATAAGCCTCATTTAATGCGGTATGCTGATGCCGACGAATAATTTAGTTGTAGAAACGCTTTCCGGCATGGCCTTCACCAACATCTGCGAATTTTGTTTTATGGCTGACTCAAAATGTCTTTTATTTTGGGAAACAGGTAAAAGTCACACGGGGAATACGGTGCTTGGTCGATGACATTCGTTGACATTTTGTGTCAAGGATCGATGTGTGTGACAACACGTTATCGCGTTGCAAAAAAACAAGAATTGTTCTTCCACAAATCGGGCCTTTTACAGGGCTTCAGCACAAGAGGCAAATGCTTTATTCCATATTTTTATCCATTTCTTAAATCGCTGAGCATACTTGAGGTCGGCTAACAAAACCATCAGCTTTAAACAAACTGGTTAACTGATGGTGCCAAAACTCTGTGATAATAGGTACATTGATGTCGTTTTACAGGCAAAAAATTTTTTTTCATATTTTTTACGCGTGCTTTTTAAATGAAAACTTCCGGTATTTACTTGACTGAATTAAAATTTGTTTCGATGTCTATAAATAGACGTTGGATATAAAAATCTAAGGTGAGATGTAAACAGAGAGAATTGTTATTATTTTGAATTATTAATCTTAGCACCGATTGTGTCGACAGAAAAAAATCTTTTGACGCTGTTGGCATTTGAATTTTTCTTTGCTGACTCTTTCGCCTATGTTATCGATTGTTGTTGCCGTTCTAGGGTTTCCTCAAAGATCCTTTTTGTCGTTTGTGATCTAACCTTTTTCCTGTGTCTCCCCACCCCCTACCTTGCCATATTCACAGTGAACTCATGACTCTTTTAGATTTTTTTCTCCCTTTCACAATGATCCGAGGCCTATTAAATCGATTTACCCTCTTTAAAGGGGAAAGGGAAGTTCGCCACGCTTTTATACGCTTATATACGTATCATGTGTAGGCGTTTCCATTTCTACGTTTTAACCTTTAGCTTTTTTATATATGAATAATAAATATTTCACGGACGAATGAGTATACGGAAAGGTGGCGAAGTTTACGTTTATGTTTTTTTTTCCTTGTTTAAACGCGAATAGAAGACTAAGAGCTTGCTGGCTTTTAATACAATTTATATTAGAAATCGTCTCCCCTGCATTGAATCCTCACGACTTGATTGTTCGGTATCTGTAGAAAATTTTTTAGCAAATCATTTAAAATTGACGCAGCTGTTCTCTTGCGTGCTGTTTTGAGAAATGAGGCCAAAATCCTCGACATGAATGATGTTGAACAGGTGAGAATGGGAATTGTGGTAGGAAACATTACCTTGCTCAACTCAAAATTCACCCCCTTGCATTACAGATTCATAAAAATTTTTTCTCTAACCGAAAAAGCGAAAATTATTGTTTTAAATATTAAAAAAGTTGTCATCGCATTTGAGTGACTGTAATCCTGTATTAATCCACCGTG